>CM067517.1:27510660-27815660 GCA_034509495.1 Acestrorhynchus altus | reverse complement strand
CAGTTGCACAAATAGTTGCACCCAGAACAAAGTGTGGGATTGCAGTTCTATAGTGAAGGAAGATGAAGGTGATCAGGATCAATAACTGATAAATGTAGTCTGATCTGATCAATATTTATTGATCTACTCATACAGAAGTGGTGTCTCTCAGTACGGCGTCGGGTTTAACGCAACACGCCAGATGTCTCTGCATGGAGGTGTAGAGGTTCCTAATGGTGTCCTGTGATGATCCATCCCATGCAGCTTGAATGTTCTCACTCAGTTCTGCAGATGGTGTGGTAGGGGTGGAGTGTTGATAGAGCGTCCAATAGCATCCCACACCTTCAATCAGGGACAAGTCTGGAGATGAGACCGACCACGGCGTAGTATCTGTGTCTTCAAGACGAGATCTTAAGATGGCAGCAGTAAGTGGATGAGCATCGTCCTGTTGGAATAGAGCACCGGAGTGTGTGTTCAGAAAAATGATAATTATAATAAAAATGATTATGGGTTCCAGGCTTCTGAAGATCCATTAAATCAAACCAAACCTGATGAGAACACAACCTTACAGCAGATATAATCAGACCCCTCTGATTCCCATATGTAAGGCTTCAGCAACTCTATCAAAGATGTTCCATTAGGAGGACGTTCAACAGGGATCATTGATTCCGGTCCTGGAAAGCCAGAGCACAATTTGATGTTTTCTGGAGAATATATGGAAATGCAACCCTGCGAACCTTCTTCTTAGCTTCAGTCCTTCTCTTTTCAGCTTCTGTTTGGCCTTCCTCTCACAAACCAATTAAAGATTCCTCAAACTGTCCACCCTGCCAGAACCTTCTCCCTGAAGTGAACAGCTCTGGCCTTCTGTCCGCCAATTAGTATGACCATTTTTTTCCCTTTTTTTTAACCTGCCAGTCAAATCACTGGTTAGCAGTGCTGCTTCTCCAGGAGCATATGCTGATGTTGTTGGCAGCCAGCTTAAAGCGCATTTCCATCTGCTTTGGTGTCATTTCAAAATGCTAGTCTTCATAATAAGTACAAGATCCCTAGATATTAGGTTGTACTACTTGCCAGTGCTGGTCCCTTGAATCCCTAGTGTCAGTTTTCCAAAGTGTTCAGAGATGTGTGATACAAGGACAAAAGCCTATAGTCAAAAATAGTGTGCTTCAACCGTCTCCCTGAAGAGCTACAGTACCTTTCAGGAAACCAAAACATGGTTAAATTCATACAAATATTGAAATTTTGTTCATATTTAATCATCTTAAATGAAGATATATTTGATCTCCTGAAAATAACAATATCTGGCATGTGTGACTGTCTCCTATAAATTTGTCTCCTTTCCTTTTTTTTTTTTTGTGAAAGTACATCAAACTATGAACATATCCTACAAATAGCCAAAAGATTAAGAGGTTAATGATCATAGGTTAATTTCTGCCCTGCTAGAGCTTCCCCAGACAACAGTAAGTACTATAATTGTGAAATGAGAGCATCTTGGAGGAACAACGCCAAGCACAACAACATATTTTCCACGGTTTTTGAACGGGATGTTCAACAAGCTGCTAAACTGTAGGTGTGAAGGTTAGATGTCCACCAACCTTTGTCCATATAGAGTTTAAATGCTTTGGAGCGAGAGCATACAGTGGGCCAGGGATTAGATCGTGTAAGCTGTGTGCGAGTGTGTTGAGAATGTTTTTAAAACAAACGGAGAAACATGCTTTATTTACCACCTGTCTTGACAATGGCTTCACTAATTCAATGAATGTTCAGGATTAACGTCAATGTGTCAGATACCACATGAGCAGCTGCGTGCCATCTGTTCATCACCTGTTCTCTTCATGTGAATCTCCACTGAGCTTCATCACACCAGCTCTGTCTAAATCCGATCTGAGCCAAAGAAATCTTACGACACAAAGTCATACGCAGTGTCCAGTCGCAGGTGCAGAACGTCTGGTACAAAGATTTAGAAGGGGCTAGACATCAAGTGTGTGTGTTCATGTCACTGCAGTGAACTGGACATCACCCTGGCCATCTTCCAAGCTCACATGATCTTTGCTGAAGCATGTCAACCATGTCATGCATATGGCAAAATCCCACCTCCAGGCAGTTGCTAAGGCCTCTGCCATGGGGTCATTAGCGTGTCACTGAAACTGTTATATCTCAGGTGATTGCTAGCTGTGTTGGTAAGCAGTTGCTGTGGTATTCAGGGTGGTTGCAAGGGTGTTGCTATGCAAATAGTATGGTATTTCAAAATGGTACCTAGGTTGTCCTAAGTGTCTCAGGGAGGTGCAACGGTATCCCAGGTGGTCACTCTTTTGCTGGTGACTTGGACTGTTATTGACTTCCCCGTTTCTTTTAACACCTATATACCCGTCATTGGGTGATGAGTTATCAGAGAGGAATCCTAAACAGGCCTCAAACAGGTAAAACTCACTCGTTTCCAACTGAAATCAGTCCCAGTTTTAATGTCTTAGCAGCCATTAGGTGCATGTTTACTGCTCTGTCCACATGAACATGCTCGACCTGCATACAGACTCTGACTGATGAGCTAGAAGGGAGGGGTGGGGCTGATGACGTCACTTATCCAGATGTTGGGTTTTATATATATATATATGAGATATCTATAAATATCTCTTATATATCTATAAATATTCTGTCAATATCTACATCTCGCATTCGAGGAGCATAAGATCTCCTGAAAATTCCAACATCTGGCACGTGTGACTGTGCCCTATAACAGCTAAATAATACAAAAATGGTGAATAAATGTACATCAAACTCCTGTATCACCATTATTTATTTAGAAATCGAACAGAAACACAAACGCAGAACACCCGTAACGTAACCAACTAGCAAATTAAACTGGCCTTATTGATGCCTCTGCTGAAAAGTAATCAGAGATGAAGCTGTGGTGTGTTTCTGCCGTCGGCTTCATCCGTCATGTACGTGATTTCAAACAGAACGTTGATCTCGAATTCCTCAACGCAAATGAATCAAAACCTCGTCGTAACATTGAACAGATGTCTTTTTCAGACCGCAATTACATTCCATAAACGCACATTAAACCGTGGTGCTCTGGAGTTATCGATCACTTGAAGAAGTGTAATAAGGCCTCAATTATTTTTATCACGATTCATCAAACTGTGGTGGCTTTATTGGGTTTGCAGAGTGCAGATGATCACAGATGAGAGTCGGGAATGTGAAGCTGCCGTTATCACGCCTGACACACCTGAGCAGTCCTCACGTCCAGAGACACGGCATGCGGAGGAAAAGAGTCTGCTCACTGCAGGTGGAATGAAATGAAATCTCTGGTTCGGTATAAGTACAGTCGTTACTTTGATCTCATAGAGGGGGCGGGTAGATACTGGCCATTGACGGTGCCAGTGGCAGTGGACAGTTCAGTGGGTGAACTATTTAACTGGTTGATTATGTTTTTATTAAAACAGGACATTTCCAAAACCCCCAAACTGTTACATCACAGTCTCCACAGTCTTAACTCCTCCCACTAGATAAAGCCTTTTGAGGAAGCGAGGCTAAAAAGGATAGTGGAGTACCACTCGTGATTGAACGAAGCCCCTCAGGTGATATCCTGCAGACAACTGTCCAGACTCTGACTGATCAGAGAGAGGGGGCGGGGCTGATGATCAACCTGCATACAGACTCTGACTGATCAGAGAGAGGGGGCGGGGCTGATGGCATCACAGTGTTCAAATTTCAGAACGTATTTTGGAGATTTGGAGATTTTTTCATTAAATAACTCTGGATGATGACTGTCCAACAGGTTTTATGAAATGCAAACATGTAGGTGCAGGTTTTTTATCATTTTTTATGTTAGTTTTAGTTCTAAACATCCCACAGAATTAGTCTGGAGTTCTAAAGGTTAAACGTCATCTGATCAGCTTCCCCCCCAAAGTCCCATATTTAGTATTTATACACCCAATAACAACGTAAAGCTCAATAAATGCATTGAACACCATCCATATTCATAATTTCATAGATTCATCATTTATTAGCAGTTCGGTTGGAGCAATTCACCTTGAGAATTTAAACTGTTCACTCAGACTAAAGCAGCACTAATGTGCACTGAAGCACAGTCGGGTCATGAATGAACAATCATAGAAGACCATGACCTTGCTACACTCATATCTGCTTTGTTTCCAAGCAGTGTGGCAGAAAGGTAGAGCAACACCAGTATGAACCTGTTTCACACCACCTGCAATGCAGGTTCCATACAACCAAGTGGAAGATTCACAAAACGGACAAAAGTATCGGGACGCCTGCTTTATTTTTTCATCGGAAATCGAGGCTATGAAGAAGTTCATCTTGCTTTTGTTGGAGTAACTCTCCAGAGAACATTGCTGTGTAGATCTGACAGGAGCTTTTGTTCCCAAAAGTACTGGATGGAGCTCCATCATCCCTGATCTACCCCACATCTGGCATTAGATTAGGCCAGTTAGTTCATGTTCATGTCTCTGGAGAGTCCTATTCTGTTGGCAGTACGTCACTACAAGGACCAGACAAGCTGTGTGTGTGCATTTGCACATCTGTGTCAGCAATAGGGGTAGGAGGGCAGGGATATCCACAAATATTTGGACATATAGCATGTTCTTCTGCCCTGTTCTGAGATCCAACAAAGCAGTGGAGAACAATTATTGGTGGGGACAATTTTACATACCTATTTACAAATTATTATGAGGGACATTTGGAGTGGAATATCGACCACCACCAGCTTCACGTCCAACCACAACAGCGGAGAAGAGGGCAGTGTGGATGGAGCCAATGAACTTAATCTGTTCCTATCCTGACTCCTCTTCTGCTGGTCCTCAGCAGTCCACTCCACTCACCCTCCTTCACCCTCTTAAAAAGCCTGTCCCCTTCCTGCCACAGCGCTCCTCACACCTCCACCCCTCCCTCACCTGTCACCTCTACAGTTAGTTTCACAGCTTACCAGGTGAGAAGACAACTGAAGAGACTCTGATGGGGTCTACCCCAGGGTGCTTAAAGCCCGTGCCACCAAGCTTTATGGAGTTCTTCACTACATCTTCAACATGAGCCTTCCTTTATTTATTCATTTTGATGTTCACACCTGCACCAAGAAAAAAAGTCCTTGTACACCTGGTACACCTCATACAGGCCAGTGGCACTGACGTCCCACATAATGAAGACCATGGAGAGGTTCATCCCGGATCAGCTACGACCCATAGTCCAGCCATTTCTGGACCCCCCTCAACCCTGCCTAGAAGCTGAGGACGAGTGTTATCCTTTATGCTGCTGCATGTTGGAGCAGCAGGCTGAGGGCAGGAGACTCAACAGACTGATCCATGCGGCTGCTGATGTCCGGGGAGTGGAGCTGGACTCTCCGATGGCAGTGTCGGAGAGGAGGCCGTTATGGACAATGTCTCCCACCCACTCTGACAAATGGTGATGAGACACAGAAGCACTTTCAGTGCAAGACTCATCGCAGAGCCCAACATGAGGTCATTCAGAAAAATCCACCTGGAGACTTCTGAACACCCCCCACCACCATGTTTAACAGATGCTTGAGCAGGAAGAGAAAATGCAAATCTTAGACATAAAAATAACAATACATTCATACATCAAAGCCTCTGCTATGTTCTGTTTATGGATTCTGTTTAGGTGCTCGCACAGCTGAAGGCCTGCTCTGCTCTTTTTGCGTGGCTTGAAACAGGACTATGAGTCTTATTTTTAAACACTTGGACACAAAACATAAAGACAATATAAGTCTGATCTGCTGAACTAATGGCATGATTAGCTTCGTGATTTCTGTTCAACACAAATTCTGAAACACATTCATCAAAATTAGACTGTAAAACTGCCGGGAGCTACTGGGGAAATCTTAGGTTATAGGAGGTAAAACGGCGAAAGAAGAGTGTGTCCAGTGTTGCAACTGACCACCCGAAAGAGCCGCAATCTGTGTCACAATCTGTAGTGAAGCATACAATGGAACTGGGTCATTAATGAAACTGAAAGTGAAACTGAAGTGTGGCTACTGG
Source organism: Acestrorhynchus altus (assembly GCA_034509495.1). NCBI lineage: Eukaryota > Metazoa > Chordata > Actinopteri > Characiformes > Acestrorhynchidae > Acestrorhynchus > Acestrorhynchus altus. The sequence goes on along the minus strand of CM067517.1, from coordinate 27,809,670 downwards.
AATCCTGCATCAGCCTGTGTATTCTGTAAATGACCTTCTGCTTCTGTGAATAACACACACACACCCACACACACACACACACACACACACACACACACACACACACACACACACACCCACACCCACACACACACTTCTAGTATTCATAATAATACATGAATGGTCCAAATAAAATAATACAACCTAAATGTCCTTAATTATTTGGTTTATTAATATATGCAGTGTCATATATAATGCATATAAGTATTGTCTTAATGATTTTAATTCTAAACTTTGTGTGGACAAACAGCCCCTCCCTTCTAATTTGCCTCTATAACTCATAGCCCCCTCTCACTGCTCAGTCAGAGTCTGCATGCAGGTTGAGCATGTACACATGCAATATGCGATGGAGTTGCATTGTATATACAGGGGTTGGACAATGAAACTGAAACACCTGGTTTTAGACCACAATAATTAATTAATATGGTGAACTAGGGCCTCCTTTTGTGGCCAGTACAGCGTTGATTTGTCTTGGGAATGACATATACAAGTCCTGCCCAGTGGTCAGAGTGATTTTAAGCCATTCTTCTTGCAGGATAGTGGCCAGATCATTGCGTGATGCTGGTGGAGGAAAACGTTTCCTGACTCGCTCCACCAAAACTCCCCAAAGTCCAATTTAGCCATGAAACCTCCCACACTACAATGACAGGTGTTTCCGTTTCATCGTCCAACCCCTGTATATAGTTGCATGCATTTAGAATTGCATCAAGTTCATATTTTAGTCACTTATTCCTGAGATGCACCAGAATGTGTTTCAGGTGATACCGCAGATGGACCTCCAGCTTGACCACTGCCTTAAACCCCACACCGACGGCAGGCCGGCTGAAATCCCTCTGAATGCTCATCTCCATCCTACTGAACAACAGATAATGCCTGATGTGTTGCCTTTGAAAATTAGCATATAAATTATTATGTCCTTTACTGGCCGGTGTAAAGCCAAAAAAAGTGCTGACGAGTCGGCATCGCAAATCTGTCCTCGGGGACAGCTAATCAAATCACGAAGGAAATAAATGAGAGGAAAACAGAAATGGTGTGAGGTTCATATTAACAGACCCAGCAGGACAAAACTCACCTTTGAAGCAATCAGCTTTGCTAATTCACGGTATCCTGGGGGTCCCGTCCAGCCCCTTAAAAACCCTGGACAAAGCTGTTGACACTGGCCTCAGCTTGTAAAGAAGCTGCCTTTATTAACTGATAAATACGGTATGTTCTGGATGGACCTCATTGTATGTGTAGAATTTGAATATGTGTACTCAAATGTGAATGTGCTTTCATTAGTACGCCTCTGCCGTGACCTTCAGGTCTGAATGAAAGGGCATTGAGATGTGTCTCAATTGAAATGAGGCCTCCTGGACTTCTCTGTGTTCACTATTCAGTGAAATCGGAGGTTAAATAACAAGGTACGATCTAGAACGGATGGATAGTTCGTCTGATTCTATGCGGTCGGCAGCAAATAAGCTTATCAACTGACATGAAAAGTCTGCTTCCAAGGAAAAATGTCCAGTGAAAAGTGGCTGCATTATACAACACAAAGTAGTCAAATAAAAATAAGCCATTTTTCCTTTCAAGATCTAGATAGTTAGAGTTTTTGGGGGATATCACCGATATCGACTGGCTGGGGATGGGTGATATGTTCAAAATGTGGCACGTATGAGCCAAACATGGCTCAAAATTGTCCCAAAGGTTGGTAATACCAAACTATCTGGTTGGTAAAGCACCATCATGCAGGGCTTATATACTGTTTATATTCTTGAGACTGCAAAAACTGCTGTTTTTAATGCCATCAAACTCTGAGCATCAGCTGTGAAAGTCCCATCATCCCATCCTGAAGTGTGCTGTAGAGTTCCTGATACTCACTGTACTGAGCGGAGGGATGGATTCTCAGGAGGGTATGCGAGAGTCACATTAAAACACTGCTTCCTCACGAGGCAGGAGGTGTTTGGAAGTTTGAATCAGATACAGAAAAATAAATGAATAAATATTGATGACTTTTTTTTTGTCAGTAAAGCAGCGTCGGCGCCGTGTCCTGGTGTAACTGTGAATATCATCACAACAAACATATATTTAAATATAGTTCATTTCAAGAAAGATGCATTTTTTTTTCAAATACACAGAATCCAGTCTGGTAAGTGGTCAAGAATTTAGAACTGAAAAAATGGATGGACACAATGGTTAAGGTTAGGGTTAGGTTAAGTTTTGGTTACGTTTAGGTTATGGTTATAGTTAGGGTTAGGTTAAGTTTTGGTTAAGGTTAGGTTAAGTTTAGGTTACGTTTAGGTTATGGTTATAGTTAGGGTTAGGTTATGTTTTGGTTAAGTTTTGGTTACGTTTTGGTTACGTTTTGGTTAAGTTTAGGTTATGGTTAAGGTTAGGGTTAGGTTATGTTTAGGTTCAGTTTAGGTTATGGTTATAGTTAGGGTTAGGTTATGTTTTGGTTAAGTTTTGGTTACGTTTTGGTTAAGTTTAGGTTATGGTTAAGGTTAGGGTTAGGTTATGTTTAGGTTCAGTTTAGGTTATGGTCAAGGTTAAGTTTTGGTTACGTTTTGGTTACGTTTTGGTTAAGGTTAAGGTTAGGTTATGTTTAGGTTCAGTTTGGGTTATGGTTAAGGTTAAGTTTTGGTTAGATTTTGGTTACGTTTTGGTTAAGGTTAAGGTTAGGTTATGTTTAGGTTCAGTTTGGGTTATGGTTAAGGTTAAGTTTTGGTTAGATTTTGGTTATGTTTTGGTTAAGGTTAAGGTTAGGTTATGTTTAGGTTCAGTTTGGGTTATGGTTAAGGTTAAGTTTTGGTTAGATTTTGGTTACGTTTTGGTTATGGTTAAGGTTAGGGTTAGGTTATGTTTAGGTTCAGTTTGGGTTATGGTCAAGGTTAAGTTTTGGTTAGATTTTGGTTATGTTTTGGTTATGGTTAAGGTTAGGGTTAGGTTATGTTTAGGTTCAGTTTGGGTTATGGTTAAGGTTAAGTTTTGGTTAGATTTTGGTTACGTTTTGGTTATGGTTAAGGTTAGGGTTAGGTTATGTTAAGGTTCAGTTTGGGTTATGGTTAAGGTTAAGTTTTGGTTAGATTTTGGTTATGTTTTGGTTATGGTTAAGGTTAGGGTTAGGTTATGTTTAGGTTCAGTTTGGGTTATGGTTAAGTATAGCGTAAGGATAGGAGAAATGTCGGTTATGGTTACGGTTGATGTAAGACAGGTTGAGTTGTGTATTCAGGTAATATAATTACTGGTTACTCTGTAAGATTGTCTGAATGATTTGATTTCTACGTGTCTGGGTTGCGTCAAATACCAGAGAGTTTGTACTATATTTAGTACAAACTGTACAGATTCTCAAATGATCTAAACACAGGTTCCACACAGGAAACAGCAGCTCTCCAAATTATCGGCCAATCGGCAATCACATATTTGTGCTGAAAATCCAATGTCCAGTGTGAAGCTACCTCCACCATGCTTGGAAGCTGCGATTCAGCATTGCTGTTCTACAGCCGCAACTTATTACGTCAACACACAAATCAGCGATAAAACCCACTATCCGTAACAAATAGGAAACAAGGGAGAACGTTCCCCGAAACCGGAGAGAGATTCTCATGGCTGAGGAATCATCAAGGTCTGTCACACTGAAGGTCATTTTCATTTCCCTTCACAGCACGCTGGAGGACTTGGCAGAGGCGTGGCCCATTCTTATAATGACCAGAAGAAAATTGGAATGGGAGGGAATTAAAAAGCAATTACGTTGCCCACGCGCTCACTACTTTGGAATAATGTGAAGAGATCAAACGGTAATGGATGCATTCAGCTATTCAGCTGCTGAATGAGGATGCATTAAATCTCAATCAACGATTTGTGATAAAACAGCGCAGACAGAATTAAATCTAATCTACACAACAGCCCCCCCCCCCCCCCTCGCAATTACTATGGAGAGGGCTTTCTCTGCTCATCTGGTTCAATATCCCGATATGGAATACCTAACAAAGAGTCAATTATTCTCTAATGTTCTACAGCGGTCCATAAATGGGCTTCAAATTAGTCCAGAGCTGCTGGTCACACTGAGCACGAGGTGATCAGAGAAAAGCCTAATGATCAATAAACATTGGACACACCTGCAGTCAGACACTTGCTGGAGTGCAAATGAACTACAAATCCCAGCATCGATACTGCCTCCATACATATTACCATGTTATTATTATTATTATTATTATTATTATTATTATAATTATTATTATTGATATTCATGTTTTCTGGTTATTGAAATACAACTAACTAATTTGATCATGGTTATTGGGACGTTCCCACACTCGAGGGACTTGAACTGCAGCAGATAAGGGCGTGTGTATGTGTGTGTGTGTGTGTGTCAGGCACTGAAATGTAGGTATTATCATACATGACTATATAGAATGATAATGTGTATCATAATAATAATAATGATAATAATAATAACAATAAAAATAATAATAATAATAATAATAATAATAATAATAATAATAATAATAATAATAATAATAATAATAATAATAATAATAATAATATTTTTGTTAGTTATTTCAGTAACTATGTTTGTATTACTAAACACAGTGAGCAGCCAAAAGTCAGAGTTACTCCAAGTTGGATCGGCTGCCAAAACAAGCTTATATGGCAACACAGAGACTCTCCGGGTTTGACACCGAGTGACCCTGGATTGTGGTTTGCAGGGTTATTTGGACTTCCCACACTCAAAGGACTCGGACTGCGTCAGATAAGGGCTTGATGCCAAAGTGTAGGGGCGTTTTCCCTCTGTATGCTAGTGTGTGTGTGTGTGTGTGTGTGTGTGTGTGTGTGTGTGTGTGTGTGTGTGTGTGTGTATGTTTTTGTTTAGCATTGTGCTTTCTACTACTACTAAATAACAATAATAATAATAATAATAATAATAATAATAATAATAATAATAATAATAATAAATATGGAATACATGAATAAGAAGATGACATCATTTTTTTTACAGTGTGCATTTGTACATCAATGTCAGCAATGGGTGAAAATTACAGTCGCTGGATGCATTTATTACCAGTAAAGAAAACTCATAAATAAACCTAGACTGTAGAGTCTAGTCTGAATTAAAAGGTGCATCTAGAATAAACAAGCAAAACTTACAACAAACAAACAAACAAACAAACAAACAAATAAATGCACATCTAGTCTGCATTAATGAACATACAAATAAACAGATGCCTCAAATGAATAACCTCTGCTCCGTCTGGCTGCACGAACGCACGGATTAAGAACACGAACGGATTCAGAAAGTCGCTCACAAACAAAGCTGCTATAGTCTGCGTTAGTAAATAAATAAGTATATAAATAAACAAGCCCCACCGAGTCTTTTCTCTCAGGTGTCGTAGCCGCGTATCAATGAATAGAAAGTATCCAAATAAACAGGGAAAGAAACCCCGGGGTTTGTTAGTAAACACGTGAATGAATGTACGAACTCGGGTTATAACAGTTCAACAGCCCGACAGTGTGAACGCGATAAACGATGACTTTAAAAAGTCAACAAAATAAACAAGCGAGTGAATAAGAGTTTATGAAGGATATGAAGTCTGCTCTGTAGTGAATAATGCACGCGTTCCATCCATCAGTGCCACTAATGTAAAGAACACCCAGCATGGAACCGGGAGCCCCTCTACGTCCCCACACTGGTCACTCTGGTCAGAGGACTGGTCCGAGGCATTCTTCCCGTTTTCAGACAGCTGCTCTGCTCATTAATCTGCTGCTGTTTGAGCTCGTCGACGTTAAAGAGCTGCTCGGCTGGACCGGCTCCAGCGCTCAGTAACAACGCCAAGCAATTACGGATTCAGTGGAAAGTTTTGGCTTCACCAGCCTGAAAGCTCGGCCCAGAATACACAGAGCTGCTTTGAAGCCCTTTGTGAAACCCCGTCTCTCTCTCTCTCTCTCTCTCTCACTCTCTCTCTCTCTCTCACTCTCTCTCACACTCTCTCTCTCTCTCTTTTACAAAGCGTGCTCCTAGCACAGCACGATCTCAGCCAGATAAGTCAAATGATTTTCAATGGGTGCCGTCCATTCTGCTGCTGCTGCTGCTCGGCTGGACAGAATGCTAAGTATCCTTTCAGCTGTGTCTAATGGGGATTTAGAACAGAGCAGACAATAACAAAGGCAGGAGCCATTGGAGGAGATTTCTCTTCTTATGAGGGGACGCTTTGTCATTTATGAACAATATCATTACCCGTTAGACAAGACCCTCTTAGGAGCGACGAGACATGATGCACAGTGCACCTATCCCCCCCCCTGACCCTCTTAAAAGGAATGTCCCGGACCGTGCTTTGCTCACTTTCCATTTTAAAGCAGTTCTAATGCTGCCATTAAAGCCACGGCAGCTGACATTCCTGGACATTGATATTCCAGGGATGATCCTGCAGCGTGTAGGAAATCTGATCCATCGTAGTATTAAAATGCAATGGGTGGTACATCATAAAACATGGGGAAATACATGCAGGCCTCCAGGGCAAACACATTAACCCACCCCCACCCAAAGCAGATGGAACCTGACATGCCTGATGCACCTTCAGAAGTGCCTTCCTGCTCCACAAGAGGAACAAAATGTGTTTGCATCTTCTGGACTTGCAGCATTCACAGACAGTATGGGCATCAAAGAACTGCACAATTCGGTCAACAAGGGCTGCATCTAGGTCCCATGTGCAGTCTACAACTTAGGTGGGGGCCCTGTTTAACCCCTCCTGGTGGGCATTAGTTGGATTACAGTAGAACCGTGCACCAACAGCAGATAACATGGCAATGGACAAAACCTTCTGATTCCTAGTAGGGCTACCCATGCAGTCTCCACACTGGCATGTTACCTGCTGTTGGTGCACTGTTCTACACTAATCCTAGAACCTATGTACCTATACCATATGGTCAAGCTAGAGAACCAGATTGTCGGGATGGCCATCATCAACATCATTGAATGGAACCAACACCAACTGTGTTGTCGAATGTGATCTGGTTGCAATTGTGAAGGGCTCCACGTGAGACTAACAATTGTGTCCAGCTGGGTCCCAATAACAACACGTACAAACACATCTAAACAAGCTGGATCCTGTAGGAATGCTGTAAAAGACAGACATAAAAATGGTCCAGCTCAAAATAAAGTCTTTAACTTCATGGCGTTTGGTATCAGGCGGTCCAAAACTGATAAAAATCTCTCTCCGGGGTTTCCTGGTGGGTTCTACTCTTGCTTGTGGTGCATTCACATGTTTGCGTGCAGGAAGACAAGCCAGAGACCCGCTGCAGGTGTTTGATAGGTACGAGAGCTTGAACCTGCTGAGACATGACAGACTGTCTTTCAGTCACCTCCGTCTTCATCATCAGCTTCCCACACCTCCTCTCAGTCGGCCGCATGCCGAACGGAGTGCTGGAAGTGATTTCCCTTCTTTTTTTTTTCGTTTTGGTCTGGAATGGAGGGAGGCTGGATGTCAGTCCAGGTTTTCAATGTCAACTATAAGGGGGCGGGATGGTGAAAGTGGACCTGAGCAGGACGCAGCAGTGTGTGACGGTGTGTGCTGGGGAGACATAAAGGCATGGTTCTGGATTATGCCAGGATAAGGTGACTCAGACTGTTAATGACTATCTCTGTTCAGTGGCTCGTCTCCAACAGCACACTAATTAACGAAAGGGCAGCTCTTCTATGTGAGGTTAATTATTAAATGTCCTTCTGAAAATGTCCTCTGCACCACAAGCTTTTATTTTTGTGTTTATAATAATAATAATAATAATAATAATAATAATGCACAAATCTGTTTTGTGCCATAATACACTGGCATGACACAAGTGTACATTGATTACAAGTGGCATGAGTGAGTTTGGACACTGCCTGATAGTGGGTACCAGAAGGATGGCATATTCCATTTCTGAAGATGGGTGGGCATTTGACGTCCCTCAATCCACAGAGTTACATGCATACCGGGAATCATAGAACCAATTCTGGACAACCTGGGCCAGATGCATTATTCTGCTGGGATATCCCATCATTATGGGGGTCCACGAAGTCCACAAAGTACAAGAAGGCTGCCAGAGGTCATCAAGCAGTGATGTAGCCAAAACAGTTAATGAACAGTGGACCCAACCCATGTTATGTGTTCAGGTAAATGTGATATCCATGAAATGCTTAGAACCTTCACCCTTCTTCCCTCCCTACACCTGGGGACACCTAAGGCTGAGGAAGGCACTTACCTCGCCAACTGCTCCCTGGGTGCCCTGTGCATGTGTGCCCCCTAGTGTGTGTGTATGTGCATGCACTGCCTGGATGAGTAAAATGATGCAAGGATAAAACCACCTCAATCTTACACAATGCCTAGGATCTGTGGCTTCACTGGGTCTGTGCCCCACTCAAACCCTGCCATCAGTGACTGTGTCTGGCGTTGTGGCATTAACAGAGGCACTCTGGTGGGTCTTCTTCCAAATTCCACGGACAATTCCATTGTTATGATCATTAAGAATCCATGGGCAGCCACTGTGCTGTCCACTGTGGAGGGTAATGCCCCCAATGATGTATTTCTGGTACACATGAGACACTGTGGACTGAGGAGTGTTAAATGCCCACAACTTGGGTAATGGAATGTCCTATATGATAAGGACATTTTGATCATTCTCATCTCCTTGCCACGAGCATGCTGACCAGTCTTCAACCTCACTCAGGACATTGCACCTCCCAACTTACAAAGGTGTGGGCGTTCCCAAGCCGTCCTCTGAGGTAACGCTATTCATAATTTACATACTGATATCCCATGACTTTTGGCACGTCAGTGTAAATGTAGTCTGCCTTCATTTGTCCATCGTACCTGCAGATAAATATGGATCAATATCTAATATCTATATCACCGGTGGGTTCTGCCGTGAAATGTAGAAATCACTGGCAGCACCTGCTTCCTCTGAAATATTTCAGATACCTATTCATCCGGCTGTGTGTGGAGAACCTCCTGAAAATTCACACCGACTGGCTGGGGGGTTTAACTGCTCCTCTGCATTTTTGCGTCGGCTCCAACTGAATCAGTTTGGCTCCGACTTGTGGTTCTATCGACAGCTCAGCGCTGAGAAAGTGGGTTATGAGGACAAACTCATTACACAACTACGTTTTCGATGTTCAACTACGGATTTAAGATGAAAATCTGATGAAAATAAAAAAAACTTTACCACATTCCGAACTGCTCTCATACCTGACTTGATTCAGAAAGCCACCGTTTTTCAGCTAACATTCCCTTCATGGAGCCAAGAAAACTACAATTCAAACTTTGTGCCATGGTAGTGTCCTACATGCACTCGAGAGTGATGGAAATCCAGAACGTTCTGGGTCAAAGTCAAAGCCTGAAGCTGCTTTGTTTAACAGAAAGCCCAGATGTCTCTGTCTGTCCCCAAACAGAGACTCTACTTAGGCTGAATGAAGCACCTACAGGATCTGGACCTCTGTAACTCTAATATGGGGTAATTATTCCCTTAAATCACAGAAAACCATTATAGATTGCAGATATAACAGCCTCAGGAAGGACTGTGAATGTGTTCTGTCCTTGAGGACCCTAAGCTTCTAACAACGGAGTCTGGAAAATCCTAAAGACTGCACATGTAGCTGTTCCACGTATCACAAAATCTCCCATTTCCAACACTGTCGCAGTTATTTCTTGACTATTGCTTGGAAACAATACGTACAATCTCTACGCATATACAGAATCCCATTGCTTCCATCAGCAGACCATTCTACTGTGTTCCAGCCAAAGCCAGTGAGAAAGACAAAGCCAGAGAGTGTAAAAGGAGCAGAGAGAAGGAGGTCCAGAGGTTCTTACTGCAACTCCTCAGAACTTTCCTCCACATGACCATTCACCTCCACCATGGCACAGGTACACGGACGGGTACAGAGCAGCACACTTACCTGGGGAGAGAAAAAGGGAGAGTGTGTATGGTATGAATGGTAATATGTAAATGTTATTTAAGCACATATTTACTATTTTTATTTATCTATGTACTATTCATAAAAAGACATTTTTCTATTGGATGCTGGTTGGAATACAATTTTTTTTTCCTGTTACAAAAAAAAAAAAAAAAGAAAAAAAAGAAAAAAAAAAAAAAAAAAAAAAAAAAAGACGAGGCCGAGGCCAAGACACAATGAGTGAAGACTAAAACACAGTCCGAGTCACGACTAAACAGGACACTCCTGGCTGGAAATGTCCGGTTGATTAAAACAAATTGCAAGATGTAAATGATATTCAATTGCAACGTGTTGGTAGTGTTTCTGCGAGTTACCGCAATGACCGAAGACTTTTCTCCAAACCTCTGAACGCCAGTCGTGTCCTAATGTACTGTGACCTGAATGTACAATTTGACATCCATATCCTGACTCTATTACTGGACCTGCACACATGAATGCTTCATAACTAGGAACCTAACCACCTGACTCTACTCATCAGTGTCAAATTCCTTCCACTAATGATGGGTTGTGTCCTAAATGTGGTCTGTACCCTGCACTGTACACTTCATTAAATAGAGAAGAGGGAGGGAACAGTGAGCTCATTCTGCTGTCCATCTGAAAATCATGGGCAGGTGATTTAGAGTCTGGAACAAACCTGCAGCCATTTACTACCACTCATCCTCACTGCAGGGAGAGAGGGAGTGAGAGAGAGAGAGAGAGAGAGAGAGAGAGAGAGAGAGATGGGAGATGGGAGATGGGAGATGGATGGTTCAAGGGTAAACCACTTTATTTCACAGTCTACCAAGGAAGCACTGGTGAATTCCAAATGGAGAATGGACAGGGCCATTTTAAACCCTTGATGTAGAAGCTATACATAGAAGAGTCCAATTACACACTGTCAGTCTTTTCAGCTTTGCTAGGTCAAAGTGTCATCTTTATTGTCAAAATGACATTCACAGAATGGTGATGGCAAATGAAGAGCTCAGAGGGTTCTCCACTGGTTTCTTACTCTAAAAGGGTCCATATCGTGGAGACTGTTCCTTTCCCAACCTCCCCAACTGAAACACACTGGACCGAGTCAAGACCGAGATTGAGACATTGACACGGAGTTCAAGTGAGGGTTGAGAGTCAGACATCTGAATCAAGTCTTAGTCAAGGCCAAGACCGACACAACAAGTCCAGGCTGAATTTGTGGCAAGATAGAGACCTAGACACATTCAAGTCCAATTCAAGTGTGAGTCGAGACGGAGACGGAAATGCATCAAGTGAAGACTGAGACCGACATGCGTTGAGTCTGTATTCATGGTAAGATGCACTCAAGACCTTCATTTGAACGTCTCATTAGTAAAAAAAAAAAAACAACAGAACATGAAGAACCCGTAACCACTCAGAACAAAGCACAGCAGCACTGCCCAACGGGAGCCTCAAATGAGAGTAACTATTCATACCCGAGACTAAACTTACCCCCTGGTCTGGTTACTTACTCCCTGATCTGCTTACTTAGTCCTTGGTCTGCTTACTAACTCCCTGGTCTGGTTACTAACTCCCTGATCTGCTTACTAACTCCCTGGTCTGGTTAACTACTCCCTGGTCTGGTTACTTACTCCTTGGTCCGGTTATGTACTCCCTGGTCATTGGAATGTAAAATTAACCTTTAGATCTTTTGGCCAATTTTGTGACATACTTTTATTCTCCAAAAAATTAGAGACAATATTTAGAGGAGTCACACATGCCAGATAAAGTCATTTTCAGGAGACCCTAGACTACTCACATTTGTCTTTGTAATATAAATATTTGTATGAACTTGACCACGTTTAGATTTTTTTTTTTTAATGTATTTATACTTTTATTTTTGCTTGTCTGTTTGTCTTGTCTTGTGGGGAATTGATCATCCCGAGTGTTTTTGAGCTGTAAATTGAAGAATTCTAATGAATTATTCATAATGATTAGATTGACAAGGATACTGATAATAAAACATTCTTCAAAATGCTGAAGGTATTTTTATGCCAGCTATATCCATCATTCCATTATTCCTAACCTTATTATGGCTCCACAGAAATAGTCGAAACAGGACAGGGCTCCAAGGCTCCTTAAACCACTTGGCATCCAAGAAAATACCACTAGATGCCAAACAGCTCCAAAGGAAAACAAACAAACAAACGAAAAACAACAGAAATCCACATCCAAGACAGAATCTAACAGCAGCTTGAGTGGCTCAAGTCTAATAAGCAACTTATTTCATCACAAGAACAAAACATTGCAGTCATTCAATAGACATATCGATCAGGAGGTCCAACACCAGACCACCAAAGGCCGATAACTCTCTTCCAGAAGTGCGAATGCCACGCCAGCGACAAAGTCTATATGATTTTAATTCACTCATTTCACACTCCATTTATTCTATTAATTATCAAATCTTCCCAAATGAGGCACTAGGGATGTAAACAGAGTGTCTGAGTTAATTAAAACGTTCACCTCATGCAGATCAGTCTGTGAGGGGAACAGTGATGTGCTAAAAGAAATGGTGTTCCATCATTTTCATTATAGTCACTCCCTGATTGATCTTTCACACGGCAAAGATAAAAACCATCAATGCAGAAAGGAGAAGGAGAATGAATGGAGAGACTGATGGATGGATGGATGGATGGATGGATGGATGGATGGATGGATGGATGGATGGATGGATGGATGGATGGGAGGAATTGATCGCTCGATAGACAGGTTGGATGGCGGGATGGGCGGATGCAGGTATTGGTGAATGGGTGGATGAAAAGATGGTTGGAGGGATGGTTGGATGAGGGTTGGATGGTTGAAGGGATGGAAGGGTGGTTGCAATGATAGATGGAAAGAAGGAATGGATGAATGAAAGGACTTGATGGAGAGATGGTGGAGGGCTGGATGGATAGATGAGTGGATGGATGCAGGTATTGGTGGATGGAGGGATGGATGGATGGATGGATGGATGGATGGATGGATGGATGGATGGATGGATGGATGGGCAGAGGGATGGTTTAATGGATGATGAGATGGTTGGATGGATAATTTGAAGGATGGGGATAGATGAATATGGGGTAATTAGATGGATGAACGGAGTGATGGATGGAGGGCTAGATGGATGAATTGAACTGATTTGTGGAGGGAGGGGTGATTGAAAAGACTGGAGGAATCAACCAAAGAAGGCATGGATGAAAGGGTGGACAAATGGATGGGTAGATGGATGGAATGGTGGGTAGATGTTGGAATACAATGTTTAAAAATCAACAAAAACACACATGAAGCTTATTTTTGGAGTCATTTTTGGGGAACTTTCTGTCACTGGTCCATTGAGTAACTTGGAATGTCCACTTTTATGTTCTCCATTTCCTGTTCACATGACGTCCCCCTGGGATCTTCATATCACCTCTATCACATCTGCGAAACGTGATCATCTCAGATGCTGCAGTAATTCGTTACGCTGTTGTCCTCAGCCTTCCCTGACAGATCTATCCTGCATATACTCTCGTTTGGTTCTTCATCTCAGGGTTCTTCATTTGTCAAAAGTTGACTGGAGCATCTGATTACATTCAAAGTGCTATAGACTCGTCTGCTGGGTGCCTTTTGCAGCACAGTATCAAGAATCGGTGACCAGTATCTAACGTAGGATCCAAAGGATGCTTCCACAATCACTGTCTCCTTATGCAACAATCCTCTTCCCGTCCTTTGAGCCCTTCATTTCATCTTTTGTGAGATGATGAGCGGGGAATTGGACAGCGTGACAGACGAGTGCGAGGCCTGTCTGCCCTAGCACTGGGGGAACTAAGGGTGAGTGAATAGCTGTCTTGCTGTGTAATGGATAAATGGACATGAGGTGGCCGTGGTGAACCTTGTGCATGTTACAGCTTGACCAGGTAAAAGGCTCCATCTCTGCCACCATCCGCCATCTATCTCTGTCTAATCAATGTCCGCACTTGAACCACTGACCAAGGAGTGGAGAAACAGGATTTCACTAGGAATTTTTTTACTTTTCACATTTCTGGTGAAGAAAATCTCAAACTACGGTTTTAAAAGTTACAAATGTCGAAAAAATGGACTTCTTCACATGCCTACATACAGAGCACCTCCACGCAGGTGGAGCTCATAAGGAGAACAGTGCGTATAACAGCTTGGAACAGTGAAATGACACAGGCCAAGAGAAGAATCTGTTCATGACCTGTTTCTGCCGCCGAGGGCTTCAATAACGGAGCCGCCCATCATAAATAACATCCGCTTTACCAGAACGCATTAATGCAGAATGTGATCCAGCTTGAATGTGAAGAATTCCGCTCCGCTGCCACTTTCTGCCAGACACTTTTATTTGACAGATCTAGGATCAGCTTTCAGAGTGTTGTGAAACGGACGTGGCTGCCAGGGCTTTTACAGCAAGATCTCCACCGGTCTGAGGCCTACAGAGCGGAACTGAGTTAAAGTGTCCATTAGACGTCTTTGATTATGAAGAGCTGGATGCACGTTATTATTCTCTCTCCATAGATGTGAGTAATGGCGTTCGCATTCGCTTCTTCCTCATAATCACACCAAACAGAGCAGACGAATCGCAGAGGGACGTTAATGTGTGGGTGTAGCACAAGCATTAAAGTGATTATGCTTCATGCAGACATGTCCTCCATTTGCTATATAGCGTGATGGATATCTCCGCTCCTGGTAAGGTTCCTCCCATGTGTCCATAATGTGTGATTGTAGAACATAAAGGAATGTATTAACATGTCATCATCGTATGTATAAAAGGAGCAAACGGGGAAGGGAAAAAAAAATACTCTGCTTGAGATTCTCCGTAAAGCTCACATTAACAGAAGCCAAAGAAGAGTTTTCTTTTTTTTCCCCCGCAGATTTATTTTTTCTTCTGCTGTACGCTTTTAAATGAGGTGTGATATTATATAAACAGCTCGTCTATGCGTAAAGACAGCAAATGCGTTTGTTTTGACAGTTGATTCACATATTTGCATAAAAAATATTAACACTTCTAATAATAATAATAACAATACGATGAAGAAGAGGAATTACACTTCTGTCTGTTGTGGCTGTTTTCCTTTGTTTAAACAGAAAACATAATTACCACTTTTACAGACACTTTCTGGTGCCCCTGTTACCCCATCTTTATAAAAAAAATATATTATTATTACTTCTTGTTCTTCTTCTTATTTTTTGGTTTTTATAACGTAGTTCTCATGTTCCACTTTAAAACCATTCCACACTTCAGACTTTATCGTACCTTCAAAGACCGCCCTCCCTGCCGTAGGCCGGGAATAATATCCATCTGTCCAGCTGCATCTACAGGACGTATGAGTGTGATCAGCTGGAGCACAGTGGTGAAAACAAAGGATCAGAACTGGATCAGGCTTAAAATTCCCCATTAACTATTCCACTGCAATACACTGGGACTGGATCCCAATTCGGATCCATCGGATCAGACTAGGAAATCCAACTAAAATCATTAGGCCTGAAGAAGAGCTCCAGGGTCTCATTGGTAACCACAGTATGTTAAGATCTTATCCTGGTGTTTGCTTTGCACTGTATGACTATTACTGGCTATTGATGTAATACATGATTTCACACACCCTATTTTAATCAGTGGTCTGCTGTCAGTGGACCGCACCCCGGACAATGTTTTCTCTTACTCTGCCGTCTTTGTCTTTGCGTTGGCTTTCTCGCTTCCTGTCAAACCTGCAGCTCCGAGTCTTCTCTTTACAGCTTCACAAACTGAGATACGTGTCGACCAGCGTTTCCAAGGTGTTGACAAGTGAGCCTGCACATCACACAAGCTGTTGAGTCTCTGAATCTAGTCTTCTGATACCGTTGTGGATCCGGGTCTGCCAGACCTAATCTTGTCAGATTTTCCTTCCAAAGAATCTTTTTGATGGTTCAGAGAAACGTCCTCACTGACACTCTACTTCTACCGCAGCTGCTCTCACAGAAAGACCTGCACTCTTAAGAGTCTGAATGCTCCGTTTTGGTTTTCCCTAATTGCTATATTCTAGCCTGGTGTCCCAAACAGGGCTGAAAAATTTCTGATTAGGGTCACAGTGGATCCATAGACCATCTGGAATCATTGGGCGCGAGGTAGGAATACCACCTGGACAGGGTGCCAGTCCATTGCAAGGTACCGCATGTGCACAGGAGGCAATTTACCATGGGAATTTTTGGGAGGTGAGAGGAAACCCGGAATACCTGGAGGAAACTCGTGCTGACACACAGAACACACAGAACTCCTCATAGACAGCAACCCGAACAGGGTTCTAACCCACAACTCCTGCACTACCTGTGGCACCACTGTGCTGCCAATGAACAGCAGAACCACAGCACGCAGTACATTGAAGTAGTAACATCTAATTACGATATTTCTCTCCAAATCTTTTCCACACAGATGACCCACTCATGCACTTTCTTGGAATGAAATCATACACAGATGGTGACCTGCAGAACAGATGGAATATTATGATAAGAACTTATCTTCTAGGTTTATAGCAACACAAAATATGACTTAATATATCGCTATTTATGATATATTGTCCAACCCTAGTTGGATCAATTCCAGTTGAAATGTTCTTTCTTTTTGGCAAAGATATCTCCACACTGACTGTACAATTCCAGGTTATTCACTGGGTTGGACTCAGGAGAACGAGAACGGGCTTTGCTGCCCAGCAGAGCAAAGACCTTGGAAGTTGTATTGGAATTCTGTCACGTCCATCTCCAAGCATTTCTTCACTTTAAGACAAACGAATGAGGCTGTGCTGTAAACAGTAAACAGTCTCCTCTGAATTGCACAGTCATTAAAGAGTTCAAATACAAAAGTAACTCCTTGCACTTTAACACCTCACCAAACATACAAGCTTTGTCCTTTGTCCTTCCTTTTCTTCTTAGACCTGAAGGTCCTAAGACAGGAGGATGAATCCCGTCAGAGTTCTACAATGTTCCCCTGAGACTTGGTTCTGCATCCCCACCATGCAGCGCTGGTGGGCGTTTTCAGCTTCAAACTGTGTAACAGCTGGCTACGGTATTCTATTTCTGGGTGACGTGAGCTGTGTCAAAGGAAACAACATTTCTGGTTTGAGCTGCCTGATGCAGAGGATTTTCACAACACTTCACAACCTTTGGCAGCCTGTGTTATGGTTAAAAAAGGCTCTTTTCCCCTGAGATGTGAATCAATATCTCTGGATGTTAGGCCCTGCTTACTAATGCTTGATGATTCTGAGTGTTTGTCTTCCTTAGCTCCTGTTCACAGTAGACATAGAATGCAGTTTCCCTGTGTTTTAGAGGTTTTGGAGGACGTTAAACAGCGAAACCTTCGGAATCCTCGGCCAATTCTGTGGGAAGTATTTGTAAACAGTATTCTCCTTTAGAGGTCGCCTCGGCGGATCATCTGCCTCCATCTTGCCCTATCCCCTGCCTCCTCTACCGTTACACCCACCATCTCCATGTCCACCTTCACTACACCCATAAACCTTCTCGGAGGTCTTCCTCTCCTCCTTCTGCCCGGCAGCTCCGTCTCCAACATTCTTTGTCCAATATATCCACTATTCCTCCTCAACACATCTCCAAACCATCTCAACCTGGCCTCTCCGGCTTTATCTCCAAACTGCTCCTCCTTCACTGCCCCTCTGATCTGCTCATTTCTAATCTTGTCCATTCTCTTGTCCACTCCCAACGTATATTTTTTGCTCATCTCAGAAATGTATCAGTCAGTCTAATCCCTTTCCCAGGACTTTTATTCTGTTTTGAACACCGTGTGAGCAATGTAAAGAGAGCAAACAGCCCCTCCCTGTTCATTTTCTTCTATAAGCCAATATCTTGGCTAGTCACATCATTAGCCCCACCCCTTCTTACTGATCAGTCAGCGTCCGCATGCAGGTTGAGCACGTACATGAGCAGTAAACAAGCTTCTGTAAACTGGGATTTAATTCCTTTGATAAATTGTCACACGATGTGGGTTGATAGGAAATGTCTTGTAGTTTGTTGTAGTATGTGTATCATGTCTGTAGGTCACTCTTATCCTGAGATAAGAAGCTTAGAAAACAGCATGGAACTGCCCGCAAGGTGCAGATCTTTGGTTGTACGAGTTAAACAGAGCTAGAGGTCAGAGATCTATTTAAATATCCTCCAGTATTTTCATTACTCAGTGTGCCATATCCCCAGAGAGAGAGCCAGAGCGGAGAGGAACGCTAAAATATTTAGAAAACGACGATGAAGTGCTGATCCCATTTGTGAGTGACACTTAGCAGAGAGTGTGCTCTCAGGCCGACAGCTCATCCTTCAAAGAATCATTTGCAGCATTAGTTTAATGTGTTGGCAAGGGCAGATGGAGAGTGTCTGCTTTCTGAAGTCATCATGAACTGAAAGGCCCCCAATTGCATTTCAAACCAACCTTCTAATACCTGGGAAATAACACGTGGGTTTGTGAGAAAGCTAAGGTCCCAACGAGACACTCTTTAAGTGTTTAGATCATGCAGTACATCAGGTCCTCAAAAGTCCACATATATCTCATATAATCTGCATTCACAATACTTTTAAGGTCACCGTGCCCAGTGCCATGCCATGCCAGAAGGGTATGAAGTCCCTGGCATTGGGCTGTGGTCCACTGGAGTGATGGAGCTCTGTCCAGTAGCTGTGAGATGAGCTGGAGTGGTGTTTGTGATCCAGAATGAAATGTCCAGCTCTAGAACATGATTTCATTAATAGCTAATTAAATACATATGATTGGAAAGCAATCGTGTCGTAGTTTGACGTTATTTAATTCCCCCCAAAAATAGAAAAGCATCACACATACTAAGTATTATTTTCAGAGCATCCTAGGACACTCAAACTTGTCTTCATTTGAGGTTTGAAAAATTCAGATTTTAAATATTTGCATGAATATGCAAAATATTCATCATCCAGACTGTTTTTCAGTTGGAAATGCAACACTTTTGATGTCATTTGTAATGAATTGATGGACAAAGATACCCTCTTTTATTTTTATCAGTATCAGCACATCTCAGGACTTTTATTCTGAAATTTGAACACTGTGTGAGCAATAATAAAAGAGAGTAAACAGCCCCTCCCTGTTCATTTTCTTCTATAACCCAATATCTGGGTCAGTGATGTTATTAGCCCCGCCCCCTCTCTCTGATCAGTCAGAGTCTGTATGCAGGTTGAGCATCAGCCCCGCCCCCTCTCTCTGATCAGTCAGAGTCTGTATGCAGGTTGAGCATTAGCCCCGCCCCTCTCTCTGATCAGTCAGAGTCTGTATGCAGGTTGAGCATCAGCCCCGCCCCCTCTCTCTGATCAGTCAGAGTCTGTATGCAGGTTGAGCATCAGCCCCGCCCCTTCTCTCTGATCAGTTAGAGTCTTTATACAGGTTGATCATGTTCACGTGGACAGAGCAGTAAACATGCACTTGAAGCTCCTTTGGGTCGACTTCGACGTTAATATAATGCTTTTAGAAGGAGAGTAACTGGTTGCTCTCCTACTGAACATAAACCGACTCAACTGGAGCGAAGCATCTGCCAGCTTCATTAATCTCCAAACATACAGCAGACTGCACACAGGGCTGTGTGTTAAACATAGGTTTCATTCTCTGCACATCATTATAGATTAGAGGTTGTAAATAATACATATAAATAAGCAGCGATGGCTATTGGGAAGCCTTCATGCTGTTTCAGTGATCAAAGGCTTCACAGCAGGTACGTTCACGAGGGGGTTGCTGGGGTATGTCAAACTGAGAACGACTGATCATACGAATTCATTTACTGCTGCTCCATTGTGTTCATTACAGACTATTACTGAAGCACAAGGAACATAAAAGCACTTAACACACACTGCTCAAAACAGGCCCATTCCAGATGATTTTACAGCGTGCGGTTATAAAGCAGCTTGACGTGGACTGACTTTGTTAAAGTCACCGTGACTGCAGTCAGACACTCGTCCTGCTGGTACATTTGGATTCAGAGCAGGGTTGCCAGGTGCAGCAAGAAAATCCAGCCCAATGTCCATCTAAAACCCAATCCACAGAAGCTGAAGCCCAAAATCTAGTCTGAAGAAAACACTTAACTATGCATTTCATAAGAACAACCACCTTAAATCACCTGCCAGTCTTGGATTTTTTTTTTTAACTAATTCATACTTTTTTTCTTATGTTATCTGTTTAATATCAGAATGTAATTCTCGTTTACAGTCATTACAAAACCCAGTTCAATAGAAATACAGTTAAAACTAAAAACTGAATTTGACTTTATGTTGTTTACTCTCCTGTTTTCACTTCTATCCTCTGACCCTCTTTGTTGGTTAACATTTTTTTTTCTTTTCATTTCCTAGTCATTCCTGAATTAATGGTCATTTCTGAATTGATGGTCATTCCTGAATTAATGGTCATTCCTGAATTAATGGTCATTCCTGAATTGATGGTCATTCCTGAATTAATGGTCATTCCTGGATTGATGGTCTTTTCTGAATTGATGGTCATTCCTGAATTGATGGTCATTCCTGAATTGATGGTCATTTCTTAACCGATGGTCATTTATGAACTGATGGTCATTTCTGAATTGATGGTCATTTCTGAATTGATGGTCATTCCTGAATTGATGGTCATTTATTAATTGATGTTCATTTCTGAATTGATGGTCATTTCTGAATTGATGGTCATTCCTGAATTGATGGTCATTCCTGAATTGATGGTCATTTATTAATTGACGTTCATTTCTGAATTGCCTGCTCTTAGAATTTCAGGTTGCATTAAGAACTATTTTGAACTATTGGTCAGTTTTCTTTTACTCCTCCTTTCCAAAGTCTCTCAGCTCTGTAACACCGCGTCAGTAACACCGATCATTTTCATTGTTCTTCTGTTTGTAGTGAAAGCATTTCGGTGGCCAATATAAATTAGTCAAATTAGCCAAAAGAAAAAGAAACGCATCACTGAATTTCCATTCATGACTGTATTTTCCAAAAACAACTTTGGACCAGAGTGACTTTGAGGTGGAGTGAAAGCCTCCACACAGCAGGGCTGGAGGTGCAGCAGAGGTAAATAAGAAGAACTGGAATGAAGTGAAGCCCCCTGAGCAGAGGGAGGCTTTAAATAAAAGCTCAAGTTCAGCTGAAAGCAAATGAGGGACGCAGGGAAATGAAGGTACGACTGCTCACTTAAAAGGGTTTTTTAGATGCTATATAGAATCAGGATAATTCAATCTACATTTAAAGTGCTGTCAAAGAGGAGGAACACCAACTTAAAGGAGAAATTAAGGCTTCTTTAACAATAACCAATAAGAATTAATATATCTTTATATATATATATAAAACTAAATTTAACTAAATTAAGATGGAACCCTGTGGGACTCAATAAAACTCAATTGCTTTAGGATTAATAGTTGAATCTTTAAGCGATGGTTTACAGGGTTAAGCAAGGTTTGAACAGGCCATAAACCTCTCTCACTCTACAATTGTTGAAAACAAAAATAACTCTAAAATTATTCATGTATAGAATTTGTACAGAATACTGTGTCATCTATATGCCTTTTCTGATGTGCTTTTATTCACCAAAACATATAAAAATATTTAAAGGAGACAGTCAGACACACCAGATATTGTTATTGTGTCTTCATTAAAGATACAAATATTAACAGACTTTTGATACGGTATGAATTTGACCAGGTTTCCAAAAAAAAACAACATTGTTTTTATAATAAGAACTAAAAAGCACTTTATATCTCAGACTCCCTGTTAGAAATGCATCATCCAGAGTGTTTTTTGAGATAATAACTCATAATAAAAGTTCTTCTAAATACCTGACAGCAGTCCAAATTTAATAAAAACACTTTTTGGGAAAAGCAAAATTCTTAGTATTTTAGTATATTAATTAAGTAGTTTATTAATTAAGTATTTATCTGTATTATCTCTTCTCAGGACATTGATTCTGAAACGTGTGTGAACAAAGAGCCCCTCCCTTCTCATCTGCCTCTATAACCCAATGTCTGTGTGAGTGAATTGTAGCTGTTTTCATAACACAGTGATGAGTCCATGGACAGATAGGACACATTTTGTTTGTGCATCATGCCTGTAGGTTACACTGATCCTGAGTATGAGATGTGCCTAGAAAATGGCATGTAACTGGCCTTAAAAGTGCGGATCAAACTGTCCGCTGGTTTGATGAATACATCATCATCACCATAGAAATCTGCAACTGCTGCGCTTTCTGCCACTGTATTCAATCACACAATCAGGTTGAACTGAGTGGGTGTGACAGCCCTAATCGAAATGACTGTAGCAGTGTTGGTCAGTGCATTACCTGTACTGCTTATTCCACTTCTACTTAAACATCTACCCTAATCCCCGCCCCCCCTCCCCCTCCCGATCCCTTTATGCTCCGGGTCCTCCCTCTTCAGCCCACTATTCTCCCTCACTCTGCTTTATCTGGAGAGTAAAAGTGAGATCAGGTAATTGACTCATATATCAAACAACAGCAGCAGCCCGAGACAGCTCAGTCCCCCAAATGAAAACAAGAATAAATTTAGCTCTGTCCCTAAGGCCTTAGACCAACTCCAAGCAATAAAAACGAAGGAAAGTGATCATTCTCACAAAAGAAGGAGACTTAAATTACATTCGTCCCTAAAGTGATGATGAATTTGAAACAAAATGATTAACTGTGCTAAGAAACGCTCTCTGAATTTCCAATAACAGCTCGCTGCAGCGTTTGACCCACTAACAAACAGACGTCTGAGGTGTTTTCAAGGATGTTCAAGCTACATTATGTAGAATTTGTCCTTAAAGGTCAAAGATCGTCTTAAAAATCATATTGGTGCTCTGCGAGGTGTGACAGATATAGTAGTATTGCTATCCCAGGATCAACAGAAACCAGACACTGCACTATGGAACTCTGGTGAAGCGTAGTTGTGCAAAATCCCGTAGTACTACTCTACCGTTCGGTGATGGTTCTGTATCAGTCAGCTTGTCCAGAAATGCAAAGCTGTGTCTTGTAGGGGTGGCTTAAACATGAGTTCCACAACTGGACTTGGACATCCCAGGAACAACACTGGTGCCACAGGTAGTGCATGTGCCACACAAATCTGGGTCCCTGGGGATTTGGGTTCGATCCCTCCTCGGGTCACGGTTCTGAGCCTCTGAGTAGTTTGGTGTGTTCTCCCCATGTTCACAAGAGTTTCCTACAGGTATTGATATCAGTCAGGGAAATATGGAATCAACAGGGGTCTTCTCATCTTCTCATCTTCTCATCTTCTCACTAGACACCAGCCATGCAAATGTCGTCACCAAGGAATGTCAGAAAAGAATGCCAGGACTCAACGACACCAGTACTGGTTTACAGACCTAGAACTTGAACAAGAGCAACTCAATAACTAGTGTGAGACTCCTCCTGCTCAAGCACACCTGATTTAGATCACCTGTCTAGGTCAGGTTTACCAAGTTCAGGAATCTGCCTATCTAGGACCAGGATCAATAGCACTTAAGTGTGTAACCTAAATGGTACATGGCAGTCTTCTAGGAGGTTACCTGATGGTCCTGGGACCGCAAGACTGATGGGGATTAAACGAGTGGTTAATCCGTTAATCCGAGTTTAGTTTTTCTAGTCTGTAACTTTCAACCCAGACTCAACCCAGTCCTAATTCATGGAAATTGGCTCCAATCCCTGTGTTTTGTCATTTTACAGCAATTCTGACATTATTATAGCGCTTGCACAAGAAAACGAACCAACTGCCTTTGTTATTCTGTATAAACCGACTTAATTAAAGCAAAGATTCTGCCAGCTGCAGTGATCAAAGACTTTGCAGCGAGTACATTCATCTTGGAGAGTTTAAGAGCCATATGGACGTCTTCTAAAAGCACTTAATGTATTTTGGAAACTTCTGAAGTCAGTGGCCAAATTAGCAAATGCTACATCTGGCAAAAATCAAATACCGCCTATACCTATGGAGAAGTACGGAGTGGTGGTGGCGCCACCATGTTCCAGTGAATCCTTTCAAATGTAACTGCAGCGAACTGATTCACCTTGTGCCCTTAACTTGAAACCCTCGACCAAGGCAACCTCACCTGGACTTGGTCTATCGAAATTCTTGAATGCTCAAAAGTCTGCATGGAAGTTGAATATCCGGGAAGGCTGTAGTCCATGGATGCTCCAAAACTTGGCGACAGAGCTTGTGGACATTCTGTCCACTCTCTATGGTGAACAACAAATTCAAACCGGAGACAGGAGATTGAATCAACAAAGCAGCCCAAGGTCTCAGACAGCAAAGGACAAAATATCCATGCATTCATCCATATTGACCTCATCAAACGTGAGATTTGTCCAGATGTTTAGGCAAGGGCTGCGCTTCACTGTGAGTTCAGGACTGAATTATTCGCACAGTCCTTTTGAAGATTCGCCCACACTGGCTCTGGCAAAGTGAATGAATAATGAAACAGAGCATATTTCCCATCCAACTCTCTCCGAGCTGTGAGCTTCCTTCAGTGACCCGCATAAAATGGCATAATTACAAACAGCAAATTATTCAAATGTGCAAATAAATAAATATATCTCTCTGACAGCCTGAATGACAGCTGCCCCTTCGCCCCCCGGTCACTGCATATGAGATTTGTCTGGAACAAACTGGCATGGAGGAATCCTGAGATGACTTTACAGAAGGTTTTAAAGTAGGAAGGATTTGTACTGATGCCCAAAAGCAAAGAGCAAAGCATGTCAAAACTTGGACACAAAAGTTAAATCAGCCTCATAGTTGAAATTTAGGAACATACCAGGGTTACGTGCCAAGTGGCGTTGTGAGCCAATGCAATAACACTGGCATGACGTATCTGAATTAGGGCTGTGTCACATACACTGAATTGAAACTCGGTATGTAGGTTTGACTTTGTGAGACACGCAGGTTGCCTGCTGTACCAGATTGACTTCAAAAGGTTGCCCCTTTGCATGCACTTTGTCTTCTGACTCGTGCCGCTGTGCTGGTAGTATCCTTTGGGCGCGAAGTATGTCTCAGAGAAGAGTTTAAAAGTTGGAAGAGGTTGTGAGGGGTTGCACTGTTGACCTCTGATTGTCTCAAAGTACCGTGTTCCGTACCGGTCGAGACGGAGAAGCAACAGATTGTGCGACATGCATAGAATCGCAGACGTTCGCGGAGGAGTGATGACCTCCATGAGGGCTGCACAATGCAGGCATCATGCACAAAGGCCACACTTCCCTTAACAAGTCGATGAGACTGGAATTGGGACGAGTCCTGCTTTTAACTTGGTGGAGACAACCAATGAATCCGTGCGTGCGCTATTCCAACCTACCAATCCCCCAGTTGTACATAAAATCGTTCAGTTATTTTGAATAAATTCTCTTTTTAAGTTCATTTTTGCAATTACAGAAGGTGGCTTCTATGGTGTCGATAGGATGTTACACCATTGTAGGTGGTTTATATGGTGTTGATGATGCTCCAGCTCCCCGTGTAGCTGAGCAAACAAAATCCTGGGCCGAATTTTGACTTGCAGGACCTGAAATACCCACTAACCCACCTTATAGTGGTTGCTAAGGTGTTCCTAGGCAGTTGCAATGGCATCCCAGTTGGGTGCTATGCTGTGGTTTGGTGGCTGCAATGCTAAACAGCTGGGTATCACTTAATAAAGGCCTTGCTTAAGCCTTTCTAAAACAAGAGTGAGTTGTCCAAACGTTAAATGAGGTGAACTGTCAGCACAGCTGACCAATCGAAACTACGTTCAGACCGAAGCTTATTGGAGCTTTTTTTAGGTCTATCTCAGCTCTGTCAAGGCATTACTTATCAGGACACAACCACAAACATATACAACTAATTGTTTACATATTATTCCACATATTATTCCATAACCACATTCCCCTCGATTGGAAACCAACGCGTCTTTACCTTCTGCTTTATTGCATATCGCGTTCACAGACTGCAGCGATATAGAAGTAACTGCCTTCATGGAACAGTGCCCATATGGCACAGCCACAGTATGAATTAGCCCCTGTTCATTTTTGATAATTCCTCCTGAATAAACATTTTTGGAGCAGGAAAAAAAAAAAAAAGTTAATTACATTATTATTCAATACAACACAATAATTCTGCAGTTTAGAGGACTACCCTGCTTCACCAACAAATGTTAATGAGCCAGTCAGAGAATGGAACAAAGGACGTGAATGCATAATTCATACTGCAAATTTAGATGTGCAGTATTCAGATTTGTGGGCAAGTCCTCTGTGATTTAATAGATGTTTGCATTTGTTAATAATTTAAAATTGCAGTTGTTTTTTTTTTCTTCTATTCTGACCGAGGGGTCTTCTCTATAAAGACTAATGAGAAACATTGGTTCATGGTGGGTTCTCCCTTGACAGCATAATTCTATTCATAGATAACACACCACAGGCCCACACTCTTTACTGAGCTACTCGTGACTGTATGATGTCTTGGCGCGTGTACGATCAATGAGCACCAACTTAGAAGTCCAGCTTTAACTTAAACGCCTACTGGTCACTGTGCACTGCCGACCTTACTGGTCATCTCTATACTGTATAAGACCACAGTTGCAGAGAGAGGCCTGTCTAGTGACACATAACTCTTCCTTATTCAACACTGGTCAGTTTCTGACCAGAAGACCACTGTTGACCAGATACAGTAGTGGTGGACCATAATTAACAGCGCTCTCCTCCCTCAACATCTGGTCAAGTGGTCATCTGGTCAGAAACTGGCCACTGATAATGAAAAGGCAGTTGGATCCACTATTTTTGATGAGTGGTTGTGAGGTGGTTGCTATGGTCTTGCAAGCTGTTGTTTGGTGCTGCTAGGTGGCTTCTACAGTATCCCAAGTACTCCTATAGTGTTGCAAAGTGGTTCCAATTTTTATTGGTTGCTATGGTGTTCCTAAATGGTCACTTGGTGGTTGCTATGATTTTGCATGGTGGTTGCTGTGGTGTAGATAAGTGGTCATTGGGTAAAGATAAAATAGTGCTCATAGACCCACTGTGTTTTGCACACGGGGGAATTGGTCCTCTTCATTTAACCCAGCCACACACAGCGATACACACATACACACTAGTGAGTTCACACACTAGGGGGCAGTGACCACACATGACCGGAGCAGTGGGCAGCCTTATCCACAGTGGACATCCCAAGCAGTGGAAAAGGGGCAGTTCAGGGAATCAAACCTGCAACCTTCTCTACCCACCAAGCCATGGCTGCCCCCAGGTGGTTGCTGTGGTGTTGCTAGGTCTTTTTATGTGTGGTACTGGTGCAGTACGAGTATATCAGGCAGACCAGTGCCTGATGACCAGAGAGCAGGTCCACTTCCTAAAACTATCCAGACAAGAGTGTCTCTCCAGTCAGAAACTGACCGTGGATGAAGAATTAAACAAGGGCAAACACAAAGTATGAATAAACAGATGGATTGCAGCCTCCAACTGCGTACCTGCAAGATAGAGAGGCCGGAGTATATAAGGTCAGTCACGAAATAAAACGAAAGTAAGTAAAGTTAATGTCTAGTTTGAACTGCGGTCAGACTAAAATGTGAGTCTTTAAGCTTCCTCTAGTAACCCACTTAGCAAATGATTGGAAGAGAGGATAATTTAAAGCCCAGATCAATAGCAGTTAAAACAGTCTGGGTGGCTTAGGGCAATGGTTTGGTGATGTAACTCTATTGATCGCCCTAAAATTGTGAACATTTAGTCCGCTGGGTAATTATCTGGTGCACATCAATCCAACGGCATCAGACAATTACCACACCCTTCATAAGCTGAGAACCGTACCGAAGAACCTGCCTCGTGTGAACATATCGATTCTAACTGGGTTAGAAGTTCTGAAAATGGAAACAGATAAAACTAACTAGATATGATGATAACCTGGAGGACGTTGATATCCAGTGTTCCCACTGAAGCTGGTTTAATCACTAGTGAAGCAGTTTAACGTGGACAGGAGTTGTTGCCAGTAGCGATTAAAACAGTGGGTCGTCAGTATCGGTCAGTCAATCAATAGCCCTAAAAGCTCTTGTCAGGGCTACGAATGGTTCACAGTCCTCATAAAACACCAGACAGTTTCAATTTCAAAGCCCTATAAAAACTCTCACTCTTCAAACTTTGTCTCAAAAATCAGCAGCCGTGGGCTCCTCTAAGCAGCTGCCAAACACTCTGAACGCCAGCATAAATGATGCCCGCAAAGCAGGAGCGACACTGAGAAGATAGCAAAGTGTTATCAGGTCAGTTTGAGGTCTGGAAGGCCAAGAACTTTTTCAGAGAGAGCTGCTGGAGAGCTGTAGAATCACAACCCCTATTAAAGAGCTTCAGCACTGTTCTACTGGGCAGCAACATCTACAATAACAGGATATTAATAGATCTGAGTCGTCAGAAGTAAAGCTTGGATCTAAGCTTCTGGAGCAAAAGCCTCCTCCCTAGCAATGCAGCACAAACTCCACAAGAACATTCCGTAGAAATATTGACAGGGCTGCAGTTCAGACATTCTGCATTTGGCATGGACTGTACATTGGATTCAGTAAGTTCAGTAGAACTGCACCACCTGCTTCCAGGAACTCCTTCTGGTTAAAAACTACAACTTCTACTGAACAGTGAACTGAATTAAAATCATTAGTTATTAACGAAATACAATAAAAACCCAAAAGTCATGGGAAAAGGTATCGTGTCCCATTACTTCTGCCATATCCAATGCCAACCCACTCACCGTGCCTTCTGTGACACATTCCCACTACACACGTCACACTGTGGGTCGAGGAATGTTGAATTCCTGCACAGCTCTGGAAAGGGAATGTCCCATCACTCTGGCATCCACTATCATGCCTCACTCATACAGTAGGGTGCAACTGATTCTCATGAGCGGTTGCCAGGTAGTTGCATTGTGTTGCAAGGTTGTGGTGTTCGAGGTGGCTTCTACCGCATCCCAGGTATTTGCTACAGTGTTTGTAAATGGTTGTTAGGTGGATGTGAAAAGGAATAGTGGCTATTTGGGTGCTGACAGGTGGTTGTAATGGTATCCCAAGTGGTTGCTATGGTGTTCCTAGGTGATTGCAATGGTTTTGGCTGGATGCTTGGGTGGTAAGTTTTTTTTTTTCCCTGATTGCTGGGTTGATGCTTGGTGGTTGCTATTGTACTAATGTAATGAAGAAAAAAAAAACACATAAAAAATAAAAAAACAACTGAAGACACTAAATTAAGTAAAAGTTCAGTTAAATCAAGTCTTAAAAGAGGCGAGAGAACGTTCTCCAAATTAGAAATATTATATTCAACACATATAATATTTAATAACTACAATTCCCTTCTCCTTTGATGTTTCCATTCTGAAGATATGAGGTTTGGCCACAACAGCAACAATAATGTATGTATTAAACTGCTTGTTTATGCTTAGAATACTGATTTTAACTTGGAGAGGGAAATGGCTTACTGGCAGTTCAATGTAAAAATCCATTATCTTTAACAGAACATGCTGTCCTTTCAGCACAGCCAAAATCAGGATAATTAAAAGTCTTTTCGGCAGCAGAACTCGCTCTAAAGCTTCCTCTCAGCCAGTCTTAGACGTAGAGTCCTACAACCGCGAACCCGCAAAGCACGTACAGTAATCTTCCGTTGGCTGACTGCGTTTGAAAGGCCCGATCGAGCGGTGGCTCGCGCGCTTAAAGCCACATTTTCTGCTGAATTCCGGGAGCCGTTGTGGTTCCATCAGTATTCCTGTCAATCTGGATGACAGAAATCCCAGTCAAAGTTATTAGAGTGGACGCCAAGTGACTGACGGGCAGGTTTCTAAGAAAAGACGAGAGGAACCTGCCTTTTCAAAGGGAACATACTGGGAGTGCTGTAAGAAAACCCTGTCCTTCAGAACAGTCCTATATATGTTATTAATGATACTAATGTAATGATTCTACTACAAATCTTTGTATAATTACATGTTTAAATGACCTTGTTCATCAGCTTTTAATGTATGAAGATGTTAGAAACCGAGATCCAAAAAAATCCAAGACCATAGTTGAAACGATAAAAGAGCAGTGCGCTGCTCTGTCCACGTGTACATGTGAGGGATGGAGTAGATCTGACTTTCTCTTTTAGAGTTGCTATGCTGTTCCTATGGTGTTCCTAGGTGGTTGATTGACCAGTTGCTTACGTATTCATGGTGGTTGCTGAGGTCTGCCAGGTGATCACTAAGAAGTTGTTAGGTGGATACTATGGTGTTGCTGCTTAGTTTCAGTGGAACTGCTTAATGCTTGCTAAGGTACTGGAATATGGTTCACGGGACGTTGCGATGGTGTTGGGTGGTTGCTGTGGTATCCCAGGTGGTTACTGCCGAGATGCCAGTTGTCTCAAGTCGCAGCATTAACCACATAACCATCTGCCCTGTCAAGCAAATAGCTGTGATTCTACATGACTGGGTCAGAAGATCTCCAAAACATCTGGCAGGTCTTATGGGGTGTTCCCGATATGCAGTGGTCAGTACCTACCAAAAGTGTTCCATGGCAATTGGACGTTCAAGGCTCATTGGTGCACATGGAGGCACCACCTCACAACAGGACTTGCTGTAATTTCCTGGTGCCAAGTACCAACGGGACACCTTCAGAGATCTTTTCCAGTCCATACATCATCTCCAGCTGTGGTCGTCATAGTGGACCTAAACATTGCTTAATATCATTATTAAGTACTTTCTGGCCTGAAGCCTTCTTCTGGAGCACAGCGTTCTCCTTCTTGTTTCTTCGCAAAACCTTCTCTCCCTGTGAATTCAGAGGGAAACAAAGACACTGGAAGTGCCCGTAGCTGTGATCTTCCATAAAACATGATGTCCTACAGGTAGACATTAGGAGGGATGGCGCTGTCTGTTTGCATTAACGTGAAGATGGACAGCAGCAGACGGGTGGATCGCTGAGAATATCCTGCGATGCCGCTGCTATCGAAAATGGTAAGAGCACATCAGGGACATTTTTTTAGCTTTGATCTGCCCTCTTAATCACAAAGGCCTCCATCAAAACAACTTTAAGTCACTGCTAAAAGCCAAGCGCAGACTACACTTGAAAGCCAGTGATGTATCAAAAGGGAAATGTGTTAGATAAGTCATGAATAAGGTTGAAAGCCACTTTTATTTGGTCTTATGTAAGAACATCAGGCTTCAAACAAATGTCATTACATCCTCTCAAAACATCACACAGCCCTATAGGCCTCTAATACACACTCGTCATTAGTAAAAGGTCAATATTCGAATGAGCAACACACTAAACAGGGCTTTAACATGACCTAATCCCTCCAGTTTCCCCAAAGCTAAATCCCATCTAAAGCGTTTTTATTCCCTCAGGTTTGGAGGAGTGCAGGACTAAACTGGTTCACAGCTCTAAGCTGAGGAAATGTGTTATTTATGTGTTTAATAACCACTAGAGCTACTCATCGCTCTTGTCTCTAAACTGGTAGTTGAGCAGTCTGACTGCCATGTGGTCCCAAATGTCTGTAAAAGCATGTTTCTACCACACACTACAGTATAGGTGCAAATATATCAAGGGAGCTTGGGATGAGGTGTTGAACTGAACACCTGGATTCAAGGGTTCAGCGATTAAGACATGTGTCCCAGGCTCCGATCTCCGATTCGAATCCCAGGTCATGGTGCTTGCCATTGGCAGCCGAAGTTAGAGGGAGATCGAAAATTGGCCTGCTCTCTCTCTCTCTGGGTGGGTACTCAATGTGATGCCGGTCAGCACAGGCGTCTGACAGCTATTGCATTGCTTTCCTCTGAGCGGGTTGGCTGTCCGGTGAGGATGCAAATGACTGCAGTTCGAAAAGAGGCATTTGGCTGGTGTCTCATGCATTGGTGGAAGGATGTGCTTGTCTTCTCCCCCCCTAGTGTCGGGAGCATCACATGTGATAGGGGGAGGACTATAATGGAGTTGGGGAATTGGCATGTCTAAATTCACGAAAGAAAATTGTGTAAAAATAAAAAAAATGTGTCCCAATACATTTGTCCATATAGTCAGTTAACCTCACTGTTTTCTACGCTTCATAACTCAGGATCAGAATATCCTAAAATATCCTAAATATGACACACAATATTTATCCTACGTAACCCATCCTTCTATTCTTGTACTGCATGTTTACTGCTCTGTCTATGTGTACATGGTCAACCTGCATACAGACTCTGACTGATCAGAGAGAGGGGGCGGGGCTGATACTCAACCTGCATACAGACTCTGACTGATCAGAGAGGGGGGCGGGGCTAATGCTCAACCTGCATACAGACTCTGACTGATCAGAGAGAGGGGGCTAATGACATCGCTGACCCAGATATTGGGTTAAAACTGAAAACGAGAAGTTTGCACTCTTTTTTTTAACTGAAAGACCAGAATAACAGTGCTGAGAAGGAATGATACTGACACATAAATAAATAACTAAAATAATAAAGGACATTCATCTTGTTTTTCATTTTATTTGGACCTCTGTCAAGTATTTTTTTGAAGAATGTCCAAAAGGATTATAAGAAAAAAAGTATCTTTTGATTAAAAGAAAGTCAAATTCATACAAATATCTAAATTCCCTTCATTTTTGCATCTCAAATAACAATATCTGGCAATTCTTGGTGGGAAAAAGTACATCAAACTACAAAAATATCCTCTCCTTCTTTGGGTTTTTCCCAACACAATCCCACCACTTCTCAAAGAAAACTCTTTTCCATCACCCTTATCGGCTGCAACTGGACCCGAACACTTTTTATTACTGCTGTTCACATCAATGTAGATGAATTCTGACCCGCTCTTGTCACACTGGAAGGCCACACTAGACAGCTTTCTAGCCAGAAGTGTCCATTTAAGGTTTCGCCAGAACTTATTAGTGGGGTTCAAGCCAAGTCCTTGACTACACCAATCAAAAAGCTTTATTTTCTTTCTTCTGAGCCTTCCAAGCTACAGGATAACATATAGTACCACCTCATCCTACATCCTTAGTGTATTTAATTAAAAATAATAATAATAATAATTAAAAAATGACCCATAACCCTATAAACCCCTATAAAAACCCTGTAACACCCATAATACAGACTCAAATTAGTTCAACATTTTTACTTTAATAAAAAGTTATGTTTAAACCCTGTGTCCACTCTCTGTCCACTCTATCAGACACTGCTACTGAGTGTCTCCACCTTGTAGATGTAAAGTCAGAGACAGAAGCTCATCTGTTTCTGCACAGTTTGTGTTGGTCGTCCTCTAGTCCTTCATCAGAGCTCACAGGATGCTGCCCACAGGACGCTGTCGGCTGGACGTTTCTGGTTGGTGGACTGTTCTCAGTCCAGCAGTGACACTGAGGGGTTTAAACACTCCAGCAGCACTGCTTTATCAGGTTCACTCGTACCAGCACAACACACACCAACACACTACCACCATGTCAGTGTGACTGCAGTGCTGAGAATGACCCACCACCCACATCATATCTGCTCTGTGGTGGTCCTGTGGGGTCCTGATCATTGAAGATCAGGGTGAAAGGAGGGGAATAAAGTATTCAGCTTTGTTTATTCGATTTTTAAACTGGATTTCTTTACCAGCCACAGTGGACAGTGGAGTAGGAGATCATGATTATGACCGGTGAGGTGTGGCTAGACTTGTCTGTTCGTACGTCAGTGCAGCATTCTTTAGCTGTCGTGGGACATGGAAAAATTCCTGGGTCAGAAAAACTGGTTCCTACTGTGTGCCATGATTGATGTGGCTGCTCGTCATGCTGTGCTACTCTAAGCAGCGTCCATCTGTGTCGCCCTTGGTGAAAAATAAAGGGGCTAATTGGGAAAACTCATTAATTCAGTCTGCGCCGTCTGTCCAAAATCTCGAATTGTGAATTTATTTTTTCTGTTTTCAGGCAAAAAAATTAATGATTTTCTTGGCAAAAGCACAGCAAACGTGACAAGTCAAAATCTGACTGTATGTGTTGTTAATAAATGAGCTGAAAAATATTACAAGCTCACAAAGTCAACAGAGAGAAGTGACGACAAGATGTTAAGAGACGAATCGGCCCAATCATACATTTGGTTCTCAGGAAGGTCAGCTGACCAAGCTGTGCTGTAGAACATTTAACAAAATGAAGTGAATTTTTGCTGCTTTCTGAGCTGGATTACTCACTGAAAATTCATCTGAAAGTAGTGTCAATATTGTAGTTTGTTATGATGTGTTTGTCTTGTCTGTAGGTTGTTCGGATTCTTTGATATACAGCCTAAAACATGCATTTAACTGCCCACAAAATGTGGATCTTGGGTTCTAAGAGTTAAAGGGCAACAGCAGTGAAACTAGTGAACAATAGTAGTATATGATGCTAAGCAATATATGATGCAGGGAGGGACACAGTGCAAAAGGACACTGGTGTTGTTCTAAAGCGATCTAAAGCGCCACCACCATGATCCGAGGATCGCAGGTTTGAATCCTAGGTCACGCTGTTTGCCATTGGCAGCCGGAGTCAGGGGGAGAGCGAAACTGGCCTGCTCTCCCTCTCTGGGTGGATAGATGCTAGTCTCGTCCCCCATCACACTGAAGTGTGACGCTGGCCGTCACAGGCCTCTGTTAGCCATTGTTTCGGAGCTGTGGACCCAGTTAGAAAAGAGGCGGTGGTTGACGTCATATGTCGGAGGACGTATCGGAGGAAGCATGTCCTCGCCCTCACCCTCCTAGAACCAGGAGGATTGTGTGTGATGGGGGAGAGTGATGAAAATGGGGTTATGGAATTGGCACAGAAAATCAGGGGTGGGTTTATGTGCCATCATGTTGGAGGTCCTAAACACATCAAAGCACAGTTTCATTTCACAGAAAATGGGCATTGTCCTCCACCTCCCACCTCATGTTTTGCTTGTTTCCACCCAAAGCCCAGCTCTATAACTAGACTACTATATTGGTAACATGTCATATCTCGCGCGTTTTTCAATTGATCCAGATCATTTCATTCGTTCTCCACTGCCGAGGCTTTTTTCTCTCCATAATTCCATTTTTTCCTCTCTTCTGAGACTCATTCGTTCCTTATTCCCACAGGCCCGTGTGTGGCACAGAGAACCCGGCTCCTGCAATAAGCTTCTTTCTTTCTTTCATATAAGAGTTTATTTTCTTTTTCGGAGCAGGAGGCCGAGAAGATTGAGAAGAACGGTTGTCACAGTTTGACCTCCTGAACAGACATATTCTCTTGTCCTGTCAAATCTGTTGGTATTTAGGTTATATGTGCTATAATACGGCGCTATATGTCTGCTGGTGTGGTGTGGTAATCTTCGGTTTCTGAAATTGAATGCTTGCACTCGTGACCCTGCGTCCGCCGTGTCAAGGCTCATTCTAATGTAAATGGAGCTCAGACTGCTGAGAACTTAAGAGCTGCCAACACTGACTGACCCCTATTTACTCTCCAAGCGTAATGTCAGGAGCGTGAACGATCACAACCGGCAGTCCGCTGCTTCCTGCTCGTCCTCGTTTAGGGCTTATATGTTAAACACTGCATGTCACTGACGCTGTTGCTGAGCTTGTTGCAGAGCTTTATCTGACGACTAATTTCGTAGGGAATTCATTACACTTTACATTATTTACATTATTACATAAAGAAGACACTCGCATTTATTACAAATTACAATGCCTACATTTAGAATCCAGCTTTGGATGAGTCTGTCTTAGTTAAACCTCAGACATTAGTGTGGTTCGGTCTTGATTGTTGAACGGATTCAGGCCAAGATGTCTCAAGGAGTCTCCAATAATCCTAAAATCTCATCACGGGCCCTACAGTACCATCAGAAAGCGACCAAACAAGTTTGAACTTCATGGGAGGTGTTTAAGGAGGAAACCCTTGCGAAGGTTTGCCAGAGAACATCTAGACAAGAAGCAGGACGTCTGGAACAATGTGGTTCAGACAGATGGATGTGAAGATTACTAATTTGGTCACAGGTACAGAAGACATGTTTGGCTCAAACCAAGCACAGCATTTGAGCACAAGAACCTGGTAGCAGCTGTGAAGCATGGTGGTGGAAGTGTGACGGTTTGGAGCTGCTCTGCTGCAGCAGGGTGTGGAGATCTCTCCATCGTAGAAACCACTATGAGATCTTTATTGTATCAGAGGGGGTTTGAGGAGAATGCAAGAGCGTCCGTACAAAGGCTGACGCTGAAACATCACAGAGCTGAAAGAATTCCACATGGAGGAGTGGGAACGTCTTTCTTCCAGTCTTCAACTGCCTTTTCTGCAGGAAATGCATTTTCTAGTGGCCTATATTGAACCCAGCACTGGATGCTCAACTGAAGAGCCATGCATTGCTTTATTTGTCCTTTTCTCCCTTGTTTGTGGGTTAAAAAAAACACTATGTTCAGTGATTTAATCAGCAAACATCTTGCAAATGCTCCAAGGCTGACCACTACAAAGCAGGCCGCTACCAAATGTGATGTTAGATAAAATAATAACAGCACATACACGATCCATGGCGGAGAGAGCGCCAGACGAGACGAAGAGAAGTTTGTCCAAATATTAAAAAAGAATCACGACTAAAAGCCTCTGTGCCTTTCAGGTTCCAGCATTTCCTGCAGCATCAGTGCTCTGGCAGTGTTTGATGGCGGGTCTGTTGATTAGTGCTTCCTGCCAAGGCCGAGTCCACTCTGACGGAGGCACCTGGCCGCTGACTGATGACGCTCCAAATCCAGCCTGACAATCGCAGTGGCGCTCGGAGTGAATCTCTTGGCTCCTCTCGGCCGCCCTCTGCTCACGAGTTTGAGCTTCCCTTCAGGTTTTATATCTGCAGACGTTTCAATCTCCAGAACAGCGGGGCCTCCATTGTGCGCCGAGCGGGCAGGCGATGACAAAGCTTAAAATCGATAGGCCGAGTCATCCATTAACTCGGGAAAAGCCGCGCCAACCCAGGATTACGGCAGGCAGGGATCCGCGTAGATAAAAATAATAATAATAACAGAAAATACCAAGGGAACAGGCTCTACCCCCACAGATCAGCAGTGAAGAGCTTTTTAAAACTTGCATTCCGTGAGAAATGTCAGCGAAAGTATCACTCTGGAGACTATTAATGACCGAGTGAATCATTCCTCCTCCTTACGGCGAGCTGTTCGCCAATCGTAAATCATCATCCTGACAGGTAAATTGCGTTTAATGCAAATGCCGGGAGGTTATTACATTTTCTTTCTTTGAAACATCGCACTCAGTGAATTGTGCAATGAAAGCTCAAGTAATATCTTTGTGATTTAGCTCCCGTGCACACACTAACAACGTTTGCGAAGAATTGGTCTTTAACAGAGCGGAAAATTCCACGATTGAAATGAGCCTCGGCTTGGTGTGTTACCAGCAAGAGGTACCATCACCGGAGTACAGCAAGAAAAACGAAAATACGAGGATATATAAAAGCATTAACGATGTTCACCAATCAACCATAACATTAATTACACTGATTGTCCACTTTACCAGCTCCAACACCAACACCCCACTACCACCACCACCATGTCAGTGATGCAGCAGTGTTGTGAATGACCCAACATCCACCTCACACCTGCTCTGTGGTGGTGGTGACCATTGAAAATCAGGGTGAAAGGAGGATAACAGTGCACGGACAGTGAGTGTAGAAACGAGGAGGTGGCCATAATGTTTTGGCTAATTGAGAGTGTTTTCATTCGTGCATTTTTTTTAGTCCAGTTAAATCGGACTAACCCTTGGTGCGATTACTTTGAGAAGGTGTGCAAACAGAGGTGGTGGAGGAGGTGGTCTCGATCCGGTCCCAATGGACCAAGGAGCAGGTGGTCTTTGCCTAGTCCCAAGCACACTCTGGAGACATATTGGTATTTTGATGAGATAATCGGTGCAGCTACGAACAAACACCATCACAGCTGCTGCTCCACGTTAAACTGCCCATGAATCGGTACCAGTTCTTTCTCTACTAACTTTCCTGCTCCCACCCCAGACAAGTGGGGTAAGTGGGACAGAGGACACAGGCAGATTTCCCTGACCCTATGTCCCCAGCTAGCAAATCCACTCGGATCCCATCCCCACCTGGACCCACATGAGCACGCTGGCTGGATTTGATCTTCTAAAGACCTGTACATACAGTACACATACAGTATGAGTTACACTTTAATAGCACCTTTCAATATACCCCCCTGGATATATTGAGCGCCAAAAATGACCGTCCACCTAGATGACCGTCACAAGCACCGGGAGGGGTTGACAAGGGGGTTCCCACCCAGATAGGGACTTGAAATGAAGACCCCAGTGGTGGGATCTGAGCACGTGCAAACCACCCAGCCACCGTGCCGCTCACACTAGGCAGCTTAGTAGACCCGGATATCAAACCCAACGCCTTGTGACCAATAAGAGTGAACTAACTCATAGGCCACAGTCTGCAACTTTGTCTGACTTAACAGAGTTTTCTCTCTGCTACTGATGAGCCTCTAATGTCAGGATAATCAGTCTCACACTTGCTAATGACCAAAAGCGCAAAATATGATATAAACACGATACGGTGATGAATTCAGACTCGCCAACTGTTCGCAATTAAAATTAGAACATCGTCTATGTATTGAAATTGCACTGCAGTGCGAAAGCTTTTTATCACCGTCCTCCAAAAGCAAGAACGCATCATCATAACAGAGTGATATTACAGGAAAAAAAAAGAAGGATCAGTCTTCGGGCGATGCCTCGAGGTTTCGCCGTGGCAATTAGTGAAATGAAAACATTTATTTGCAGGCGCTCTGGCAAGTTCTACTAATTATTAAGGAGTGGAGCAGAGCAGAGTAGCTGATGATGGTGGCTGATTGAACTGACAGTTGTGCTTCTGTGTTGATGACCAATGAATAAAAACTGCCCCAAGTCTGTTCAAACATCTATTCACTGACACTGTTCAATGCCAGATAAAAGCACGTTACCAGTATTGAGCTGTGGAGCAGAGGAACTGTGTTCTCTGGAATTAGGAGCTCCATCCAGTCCTTTTGGGATGACTTGGGGAGTAAGGGATGAGGTGGGGTGGTGATCATCCAGCATCCTCTATAACATCTTGAAGAAATCCTTCTCCAAAAATAGCAGGACGCTGCTGATTTCAGGAGAAACAGTGGATGAGCAGGTGTCCTGATACTTGTCCACCCAGTGTAGCAGGCAGCATGTCAACAGTCCTTTCTTAAAGCTGATGTGCTGAGAACAGTCAAGAGGATGAATCTGAGACACATCTCCAAAACATCAGGCTGGTCTTGTAGGGGGTTCCTGGTATGCAGAGGCCAGCACCTACCAAAAGGGTCATGGGTGCCCAAGGCTCATTGATGCTCATGTAGGCCCCACCTCACAACTTCCAGCACTTGGATCTGATGTAACAAGGATCTGCTGTAACATCTTGGTAACAGATACCACAGGATACCTTCAGGGGTCTTGTGGAGTCTACGCTTTGATGGATCAGAGCTGTTTTTATGGTATAAGGTTGATAAGGCCTATTTTATTACATTTAAACAACATAACTACAATGATAACTCAGGTCAAATCATGTACGTCAGGGATCCAATGCAGTGGATCAGGCTCTGTGCCCCCAGAACAGGTTTGTATCTCCAAAAGACAGCGAAGCTGCCGTGACCCTCAGGCTAAGTAGTGGTGCTTCTGCTGCTATTCCAGCAGGTCAAAGTTTTCCTTTGGCCTCAGAAGCTGAGAGGTGGATTTGAGCTGTGCATCATTTCACCTGTTTCCACACCGGCCTGAAGCTCAGCCAAGCAGCTATGTGTGTGCGTGGTTACTGTGGTAACTGGAACGGGTAGGGAACACCACTCTTCCAGTGTGGAATGAGGAAAATACATGAGAATCCAGTCCCTTCAACTCTATAAGCCACTAGACGTCCAGCACTTACCTGTCAGAGGAGAAAGCTGACCACTTAGTTTTATCAGTGACTCTATCAGACACCTGAACTGATAGCGAAAGAGAGAGTGACAAAGAAGCACTTATTGTCCAGCACAAATTCCCCAGTGACCGACAGCAAACGACAGGTCAGAGGTCCTCAAATTTGGACCCTGACTCGAGCACCACTTCCAGGGTTTTCCTCCCACAAAAGGAATTACTTTCACCAATATCATTATTCACTACCTAGGGTTTCAAACACATTATTGATTAAAAGTCATTGAATGAATGGTAGACAGTGTAGCATAGTGGCCTTCCAAGTCCACCACACAACAAAAGTCCTTAGGCAAGGCTTAGAACTTAGAACTCAAAAACGGAAACTCTGAATCTTAATTCACCTGGATTAAATCCCAGTTTCAAATCCAAAGGAGCTTCCAGTGCATGTTTACTGCTCTGTCCACGTGAACCTGATCAACCTGCATACAGACTCTGACTGATCAGAGAGAGGGGGCGGGGCTGATGCTCAACCTGCATACAGACTCTGACTGATCAGAGAGAGGGGGCGGGGCTGATTATGTCATCAGAGGAAAATGAGAAGGGAGGGGCTGCTTGCTTTCTCTCTTTGCTCAAAGTGTTCAAATTTCAGAATAAAAGTGCTGAAAAGGAATTATTCCGATACATACAGAAATCATAAAATAGTAAATAAAAATATGTTTAATTATGTTTTATTTGTAACTATATTGTAACTATAAATATTGTTATCACTCTAATCCTTACACATAATTCACACTGTATGATCAATTTCTGAAGCAAACAAACAAAAGAAAAGCACAGAAACTGTAGGTGTAAGTACATTTTTGATCAATACAAATATTTTAATTCCGTTAATATGAACATCTCAAATGAAAACATTAGAGCAGCTTGGAGCTCAATATATAATATCTGATATGAGTGAATGTCTCCTATTAATATGTTTGGTAAGGGTCTGATAAAGTGCTTGATCAGAAAAACGTGTTACTATATTGCAGTAAATAAAGATTTCTTTCCCAGTGCAGAGCTGAATGGTTCTGAGCATGGAGAGAAACCATTACGGTGACAAAGTCACAGTTAACTACCAAAACCTGGGGCCATAGAACCACAGAGTTAGATTCAAAGAACCTGGTAATGCTGACCACTGCATACCAGGGACACCCCACAAGATTTGAGATGATTGGAGATGTTCTGACCCAGTCTTCTAGAACATCACAGCTGGGCCGAACCAACACTCAGGTTAGTTTTGTTTTCATGCTGCATTCATGCGAGAGTGCCAAAGACCTTTGTATGATACACTGATGTCCTGTCCTCAACCTTCTACACTTGACGCTGGTTGGTTTGAAGAAGAATGTGCGTCTGACATGGACATGGAGTCAAATTCGCCAAATAAACATGCAAACACATTTCGCTCCTTTGGTCCAGACCGTGGTTCGTGGCCCTTTTCACACCTGCTATTTTGGTTGGGACCAAACTGGAAAGTCTGAACATCTGGACCAAGGTGTGAAAGCACCCTCAGATTCTTAAGCTTGACCATAGTCCTGCTTCAGCACATCAACCACAACCACTGACAGTCCACTTACCACCTAATATATCCAACCCTAGATATGAGCTCACCAACGTTACTCACTTCACCTTCAGTGGCAAGAGTTAGTGAAGCATGGATAAGCGTAGCTTCTCAGAGATCTGGAGACTACCTGTAATGCTTACCTTCACATTACATGTAAACTTGCTCTGGCCAAAGCCAACGATCCGCTGAACTGAACATTTACACTTTAGAGATAAACTGTCGATCCGTTGAACTGCGGAGGGGAAACTATAAGGATCAGTCATCCAAGCATCCTCTGGGCCCTCAGGCAAATTCCCTTCATGTCTCCGAGGATGCAGAGGCAGCGAACCACAAACGAGAAGGTCCTGCTTCTCCTGGTGATTTATCAGCGGCACATAACACACCTCGCACACTAAGTCACACTCACATCATGCACAAATCACCCAGCGATATATTAACCCTCCTGGCTCCTGCAGCTATTACACTCCTCCACAAGATGAGTGAGTTGAGGGAAGCTGACCACATTATTGCAGTAACACACCTTCAATGAACTCAGAAGTGCTTTTAAGGGTGGTCTTCACTTCCAATGTATCTGAGCATATAAAAAGATCCTACAGCAGGTCATCAAACCTCCTAGAAATCTTTCATCCTGTAGGGATGTGCCTTAGAGCAGGTCATCAACCCTCCTGCAAAGAGATCTATAGTACTGCAGTTCAACTTCCCTCCTCCTGCTGGTCTAACATCCAGAAGGTCATCAA
Organism: Acestrorhynchus altus; assembly: GCA_034509495.1. NCBI lineage: Eukaryota > Metazoa > Chordata > Actinopteri > Characiformes > Acestrorhynchidae > Acestrorhynchus > Acestrorhynchus altus. The sequence goes on along the minus strand of CM067517.1, from coordinate 27,767,587 downwards.
GCCTACTACAAAGAGATCTACCATCCAGCAGATCAACTACCCTCCTCCTGGTGGTCTACCATCCAGCAGGTCATCAAGCCTACTACAAAGAGATCTACCATACAGCGGATTAACTATGCTCCTCCTGGTGGTCTACCTTCCAGCAGGTCACCAAGCTTACTACAAAGAGATCTACCATCCAGCCAATCCCTCTAGAAGGTCACCAAGCTTGGATAATATTCAAATCACAATTTACAGTAGATGCTTTGGAGAGTCCCTTTAATTTCACTTTACTTCAACCTGCTCCTAAATTTAACCAAATCTAAAACCTAAACCTAACCCTTATCCTGAACCTAAACTCAGCCCTGGTTCTAATCCTCTCTAACTCCGTTGAGAATCAATCTCTTTCACCAGATTTTTAGATGATTCGGACAGCAGTAGGTGTTCAAACAGGGTCAATTAGGCTTACCGCACACATCTGCATGAAGGTGGATCTCCAGGTTCTTTGCTTTGGAGTTCATTTCACCCAACAATGCGTCTAAACACGATATGATTTAATCTTCTGCTTGTTTGAAATCTGTCAGGAGGTTTATGGTTTGAGGTTTATTTAATCCAGCTGTGGGTGAAAGCTGGCATTCTAGACTGTTTGCTCCACAGAGACATTTCTAGGACGCACCATCCACTTATGAATATTGGATTCAGCCACACAGTATGAGTGATGCTCCTGTGATCACAGATACTGTGTGGAAGCGTTGATTGCACCTACAGATTTCTTCTATTTCCATCTTTGTGCTGGGTCTGATATTCCCACTGCTAATGTAGGCCAGAAATAGATTATGCAATAGATTGTGTAATGTGAGTTGTGTATCCAAAAGCCAGAGAGCCAGTAATCCCACACACCCTTCAGCAGTATTTCTTGATGACTGAACATCAATGGCCTTCAGAGTCGTACTGCAGGAGCTTCATCCTCTGTAGTCGATTCTGGAGACCTTCTGAAAAGCGAAGGTCTTTGAAGCCTCATTAAGACCCAATGGATGTTAAGCTAAACCGAAATGATCACTCTCAGAGCAGGAGTGGCCATGCAACTTCATCTCCTCTGTAGATAGTCTCCTGAGGGTAGGAAAGACAAGCCATGCTTGAACGTAGAACCACTTCAGTCTATAAAGGAGGTGCAAGCAGGGTGGCAAACCCAAAATTGAAATTGTGGGAGGGTTTAAATGTTCCTTTATGGTTTGAAAGTTGATCAGGAACCTCCCGTGAAAAGTAATTACCAAGACTTTTTATTTCACCCAACGAACATCTCTTGCCTGAACATTTGCGCACCATCTGCTAGAATAGAGCCACCAACACCCAGGTACTTCTGCTTCTAGTAGAGGCTACATCAGCAATAACGCTATAAAGAAAACCAAGACAGCACACATATTTAGGCCAAATCTGGGCCATTTCCGGCACCATGTGGGCCACATTTGAGCAAACCATGCATTGCTGTCGGAGAAGAAGCTCCCATTGACCCACACAATCACAAGCCCTTTCAAGTGTGCTTACTGACAGGAGAACCTTCCCCCTACAAGTGGTTTCTCTAGAGGTTAGAGGCATATTGGTAGTCTGAGAAGATCTTCCATATCTGCAGAACCACAGATACATTAACAACAAGCTTCTAACTGCCAGTTTATGCCTGCCTTGAAAGACAAATCTGAGAGCTACTGGAGAGAGCTCTCTGAGACACAAGAGAGAGAGAGCTTCCAAATGCCAGAGACATAAATCTCCCATTCTGCCATCAGCTTCACACTCTAAGCATCCACTCAGCCAAACACTAGAAACACAGAACTAAATCAATAGAGAAAAGCTCCAGTACTCTCAGTGCTCTTCTAATACATCAAAGGCTTCAGTCCAAATTCAATCACAGGCCAGCAACCCATGAACTTGTGATCATTCTTAGATGTCAACAAGATTTCTGAGGGCTACTGTACTCTACTGTTGTCTTCCGAAGTGTCTAAGCGGCAATAAATACCTGAATGTTCTTCTAGCTTCTACTTTTTTCTACTTTACTCAGACGTGCGGGGGTACAGTGAGGTAAGGGCGTGGGTTTAGTGTAGGGCTTGACTAAAAGAAATATTATACAACCAATTATATAAGGCAGGTACATTTTATAAATGCATCACTGTCTACTATATTGGTTCTTCAAATGGGAATCTAAATTCTAGACTGTACATATGGTAGTCACCCTAAGAGTTCCAGAGGTTTTGGAGGATTATGGTTTATGTACCCAGGACGGACATTCAGAACAATAAGGACTCTAGCCAGGTTTCCAATCACAGGTTTCACAAATAGTCCTACTCCTGGTTCTGGAGGACCCTCTGCCCTCCACATTATAGTGTGTGCTCTTAGAACTCTCGTAGACCTCTTAGAGATCCTTAGGTGGTTAAACATAATTTTCTAGGCTCGGGATCAGCGTAACCTAAAACATGATACTCATAGAACAAACCACCGTATTATCAGAGAGTAATCCAGCTCAAAATTCACTCATTTTCATCTGAATTCAATCCCAGTTTAAATGCCAAAGCAGCTTCCAGTACATGTTTACTGCTCTGTCCACGTGAACATGATCAACCTGCATACAGACTCTGACTGACCAGAGAGAGGGGGCGGGGCTGATGATCAACCTTCATACAGACTCTGACTGATCAGAGAGAGGGGGCGGGGACAATGACATCACAGATCCAGATATTTGGTTCTAAATGAAAATGAGAATTTATTTATTTATTTCCTCAAACAGAGTTCAGGTTTCAAAATAAAGGTCCTGAGAGGTGATAATAGTGATTATACATAAATTATATATAAATATCCTTGTCAGTCTAATCATTACAAACAACTCATCAAAATTATTGGATCTTCAGTTCACTCTGGATGATCAATTTACAAAAGTTTATTACAATTTATTAAATTTTTCCCCCCAAAATTGGCCTAGAATTCAAAAGGATAACGATGGTGTTCAAGACATTAGTGTAGGATTAGGTGATCCTCCAGGACCAGGGTTGGGAACCTGTGGCTTAGACACACTGTATCAAAAAATTTGGACTTCCCATATCCTCCCTCTCCTTACGATGGCCTTTGATCCCAGGATGAGAAGATGCTGCAATTAATTATAAGCTCTCTAACTGGGAAGTCTGGTAAAGTCTTGCAGCATTAATGTACTGTATTATCAACAATCAGCAGCCCAACTTTATTCATGAGTCATTTTCTACAACATTACTTTTCCTAGTATCCCTCTGCTCGTTCAGCTCTCGACTCTCAAACAGCCAAACATTACTATTTTTATTTCCATCAAACCTCAATAAGTGCAATTCCAGGAACCTTCTCCTGTTCAAAACAGAGTCCTGATTGATTAACCAGTATAAGAGCACTTCCACCTCAGGTAGACCCTCAAACCCTCTTATTTTCTCTACTCCAAGAAAGACCTGGCCGCTCATCAGCTTTGCTCCTCCGCTCATTTCTGCACTGTAGTTCGTGGCTGCTTGGATAGTGATGGATTATGCCACAATGGAGCTACGTCAAAGCCTCAGAGGCAGCCAAGGAAGCGGAGTTCTCCACCAGGGAATGAAGGGTGGACATGTAGCAGACTCGTCCTGTCTAAGCCAATTAATTTCACAAATGAGCTTTATGTTAATGCAATCTGCAGGGTGGTTTCAGAACCGGAATATGAAGGAAAGAAAGGACAACCACTGACACATTTTGAAAAGGAGGAAAAGGGCTGATTAATGGTTGGAGGAATGACGAAACAATTGAAGAACTGATGAGCATCGCGGAAGAAAGAGGCACTTCCCAAACTTCCTCTCAGATATCACACTTTCTGAAGTTGCTGATTGTAAATTAGTGCATTCTAGAGTCGAGAACTGGATTGTTCATCAGTTAATGAAAGACAAGATGATGAAGGAAAGGAAAAGAAAGTAAAGATACACCATTTTCCACAGATACACACACACACACACACACACACACACACACACACACACACACACACACAATGTATCTATAACGTATATAATATATATATTGTATATAATGAACACAAATGTAATGGCAATAATGCACTTTCAGTGTTTGTTTATTAGTTACACATGTTTAATAGAAAAAAAATGGATTTTGTTTTTTTAATTAAAAATTTTCTAAAATCAGCAAAGAAAGGGACAGAAAACCTCGAGGCAAAAATGTTCTGAGAAGTATGGGTAAGGCTTTCAACTCCAAGAACACTGTACCAGCTGTTAAGCATTGTGGTGGGAGTATCACGCTCTGATCTCTGATGCTGAATGAGGCCCAGAACATTCACAGTAATCAACTGACGTGGAACGTGGACTGGAGTTTCATCCCTGAAGTCAACGTAGGCTCACGTAGACTCAGGTTTTGTGAATGGAAACTGTTCTTCGGCTGTGAAGGGGAAACCCCTTCCCCCTCGTCTGCTCTACGCCACTGATGAAAAGAGAAAAGGAACGGGAAAAAAGAGGGTTTAAAGAGTACCCCTGCCTCGGTGGATGATGCATGGATGACGGTTCCTGCTGCAAAATCCTCCCACAGCAGAGATCTGGGAAATGCTGCCTCTTGCGACATGACTGAGGGCATCATAGGGGTGGGAGCTATTTTCACAGCTTAAGACGTGGGTTACTTTCCCCCTAGTGGTCACAAGAGGAACTAAATGTACGCTTTTTTTGGTGCTTTTCCTCATCATATGCAACACTTTCCATATCAAAACGCACACATTGCTCAACAGATAAACAAACAAATATGAAGGTAAATGGAGATTTGGAGCACTGACGTTTCACCCAGAAGCTCTAAAAGTTGCGTCATGCGTACAAACGGGCAGAGAAAGAACCCATACAGTACACCTCATTCAGATCAGAGAGACATCAACCTACACATCACCCCAGAACATCAGCCTGACAGCATCAAACCACCCAAACACAGTGGAAGGAAACAAAAAATCTATATTTGGAATGCTGCAGAGAATCCACAAAGGCCTTCTGAAACCGAGGGTAGCTCTGAAACCCATACAGCACGAGAAGAATAAAGCCTTCGCTCTCCAAGCTGCAGGTTTCCTCCAGCCATGGAATGGATATAATGGTAATGGCAAACTCAGTGGTGTGTCTGAGGATGTGAACTCAAAACTGGTGTGCAATGAGTGTAAGGATTCACAGAGAATTGGGATTCTATAGGATATACACTTCTATGGCAACTCCATAATAACCCAAACTACACTCACCTTTAAAAAGAAAACAGTTGCACCCAGAAGGAATCAGCCGACAGAAATGAAACTTGGTGGGATGGTCTGACATTGTGAGACTTGCAAATGATTCCATTTTCACACTCGACCGGGTGACCTAAGCAAGGATGGGCCTTATCGCTGTACCTGACTGAGAACAGAGGAGTGTCACCATGTCTTAAACCTACCGTGTGGTATTTTGCACAGAAAAAAAAAAAAAAAAGTTTTACAGTTTTTCTTTACTTCACTTAAGAGTGAAGGAGAGATATGTGGCCTCAGGCCATCTGTTGTCTTGGTAACATCCTTTGCAAGCAAAATATGCATCAGAGAAGAGTTCAAATGTAATTGGTGCAGTTGGACGAGTTTGGAAGGGGTCGCATCGTAGGGCTCTGGGAAGTGGGAGGGTCTTAACGATGTACTGCACATCATACCAGTTGTGCAGATATTAACACAGCAGTGGGCAGGAGAAGGCATCCATCAGCAACATCAGGGAGGATCAGGGAGACTTATATGAACCACAGAGAGGGAGAATGGAAGTGTGCTACCGTACGGTGTAATCAAAGGTAAAGCTGTGTAGAGCAAACGGTAGGTAGGCTATTTAAATAAGCTTTATAGCGCTTGTAGAACATGCTTCCAGCTGAAGAACAGGTAGGAATTTTGGAGCCTAAAAAGAAGGTAAGAATATAATAATCACAGGACAACAATAATAATGGTGGGTGAGTGCATGTGCAGTAGCACCTATGCAAGGGCAGCACGATTTGACACAACACTGGCTCATTCAATGTGGAAAATGTTCCCACACCGGAGCTGGAATGCAGCTTTGAAAGATCCTCATCTTTGAGAAAACAGTTTTCTATCGAAATATGCAGCAGCACTCAAGGTCCGGCATGTCACGAACGATTGGCTGGAACCCTCTCGCAATGCTTTTCGATGCAACACCCATTGTACGATGAACGTGGTTTCAGATTGTTGTGTAAATGCGTGACTGTCTTCTGAACGAATCACGTGAAAGAGGGCTGCAACAGTAAAAATGGGTTAAATAAACGTTGTTCTAAGCCGTGTCTTACTAAAAGCACTGTGACTATTAGCTGCTGCATTTAAACCATTACTATGACTGACTGCCTCCATTTACACCGACCGTGAACTATTAAGACCCGAGACTGTTACTGGCTGCACTGTGTGAAATAAGTGCTGACAGTAAACGGGGGGAATACTGAATTAGAATAGAGGAGGCAATATTAAACTGCAATGATCGAGCTTAACGGACTTGGGCTGCATTAAAGTTAAAGTAGCTAAATGAGAAGAATGAGAACGTGCAGTGCTGCTAGCTGGACTGCAGGCCTCAATAATATCCAGAATTAAAAGCAGCGAGACCCAGAAGTTCCACCAGCTAAGCGTTTCTGTGACTTTCATTATGCCATCAACTTTACATTACCTTTAATATTAATGTGGTGCTGACTGGGCAAGCACGCTCCACACAACTAATGCAGGTGTAAAAATGCCTCCACACATACACCCTTAAAACCACCTCCTTGTTTCTCCCCTCACTGTCCACTCTATCAGCTCCTCTGACCACACAGGAGCACTTTGTAGTTCTAGAATTACAGACTGTAGTTCATCTGTTTCTCTGCATAACTTATCCTCCTCCGTTCACCCTGATCTTCAATGATCTGGACACCACACGACCACCACAGAGCAGCTGTTATGTGGGTGGTGGGTCTATCTATCCAAACCCACAAGTGAAGCTTTTTGATGGAACAATGGTGATGGATCCAGACTTCTGATTCCATTGATTCCAAAATGTATTGGACAGAGCTCCTTCACTCCAGAGGGTTCCACTGCTCCACCAGCCCTGGTGGCCATTATGTCCCTCTAGCTTATACGTGGAATCCAGCATGCTGACCAAATCCCTGTGAGGTCAGGGACGTACGTTCATAATCTGTCCAGTCACTTGATGTTTGACTCCAAAGCCTCAACAAGAAACTAAACAAAGATTCCACCAGGAGGAAGAAATCTACACCATCATGCTCTACTCTGTTCTTCTCCATGCTGATCTGTTTGTCGTTCTCTCTGGTCTACCTGCTCCAAATTCTAATCGCTCCGCCGTGCTCACGTACAGGGCCGTAACAAGGACGGCGTGAGTGTTATGAGCCCATTTCTAATCTTGGCCCGTTTGATTTAAGAGGCAAAGGGCGACTCAAGCTTTTGAACCGAGCTCATGGTCTATTCAGCGTGATTGAATCAGTATGTATTATTCTCTCGGTGGGCGTTTGTTGTTTCGGAGCCATAATACAGCTGAGGTGACATGGAACAGCACTCCACTTCAGTGATTCATGGCGAGCGGCTGTCGAAACAGAAGGGTGTGCAGGCTTCACCTCAGCCAGTGGAGAGTTTGTTTGTGCAGCAAGTGCCGAGGTGTTCTCCTGACTCGAGTGGAAATTAGCTTCACTTACTTTAATGGCAAGTAATTGCCTGGTTGGTTCAGCGACGCCTTTTCCGTTTAGCTGTCTGTTTATGACACTTCTTTATTAGACAAACGCAGTGCTTGAGTATAATTGAATTGATCAAACATACTCCGAAAAATACAGATGTGCATTCACAGAAGTACCGGCACCATGCTGATGTTTCATAAATGGTCAGCAGGGTTTATTACAATGTAATTACTGTCATTTTGCTGTAGCGACTTACATGGTGGTTCCTATGGTCTGGCTAGGTAGTTGCTATGGAGTTCATTAGGGTTTGTTACTGTTACCCACTTGGTTGCTATGGTTTTGTTAAATGCATGTGAGACGGGTGGAACAGTATTGCTAGTTGGTTGATATGGTGATGCTAAGTGGTTGAAATGGTGTTGCTAGTAGGCCTTTTCCACCAATAAAACTCTAGAAGGTCCTTTAACTGGTTCCATCCAGGCTTATAAGAACCTTGGTGATTTTAAGTGAACCATCTCGCATTTACACCAGTTTTAGTGGAACCGAGGACACATGACAGCATACGTCATCAACAGAGGGGCTGCACAGGGTCAGTAGGTCAGTAGGGTCAGGCTACGTCATTGCCTCTGTGCAACTAGACACGCCCACAATGAAAAACTGAAGCTGAAAAACCTACTAATCTTTGATTCTCGCTGCGGACTGACATTTCAGGTTTCGGAACCTATTTTTGTTGGTGAAAATGCAGCAAACGGTTCAACCCGTTCTGCGTTGCTGGAAAAGGCCTATAGATGGTTTCTAGGCAGTTGCTATGGTAGCCCACGGGTTGCTATGGTATTTCTTTGGTAGTTGTTACTTGGACGTTACTAATTATTTGCGTCATCATGGCAAAAGAAGGGTGCACACAATCTGTTGCTAGGCAGAAACTACACTCATATCTGAGGAAATTAAACGGACTGATTGGCAACACTGGTGCATATTCATTTCCCTCGTAGATCATTCAGTATAAATACTTTTTTAGAGGTCTGCAGAGAACTTTTTCACCTCTGGATTCTTCTTCAAGCACCCTTCACTTCAGGGTCAGGGCTGTTGAGGGAAAGTCTGGTTGTTAAAACCCTTGTAGAAGTAATTACACATCATCAGCAACACGAGAGCTGATCAGTGGAGGATAGAGGGGCTGCACGGGTGAAAATAAGAGTGGTCACTAGAGAACAGGAGTCCGACATCTTTGCTGGGTTTTAGACTTTTACTGCAGCGTTTCGAGATAATACTGGTAACACTCGCAAAAAAGGTTTTGAACCCTGGATTTTAACACTGATTACTAACTTTAACAACAACGTAACCCTAAAGTCCTACATTCTCGTACAGGACAATTCTGCAATATGTCATATGAATACATGTGGACCTATATGTGGACAGCAGTGTGAGGCACAGTTCCAGGATAACATGGTTATGTTACAAAGTGAGCAGTCTGAGCGAAACCTAACCCTAACATTAACGGTCAGTAACATGTGACAGTCTTACAAAGTGGCCTATTCTTTTGTTAGAAGCTCCAGATTGGCAACATTCCACATGGTTTTCAGCATGAAAGGATGGGTTGTGTGTATTTGGTGGAAGAGTGCCACCAGGTAGATGGGAGAACATGGTGAATCACATGCAGGTACACAATATAGAATCTGCAGAAATGTGTACTAATGCACGGATGAAATAGGAGGTTGAGTTCTATTAAAACCAAAAAGCAATACATTGATCATTATTGTTATCTGAGTCACAATTATGGACAGTCCTCAGTCTGACACACACACACACACACAGTAAACCCATATTTGTTTGTGTTAAATTCGTGAGTTATCATTATTATTTTACCTTTTGAGAAAGTACGTGGCTGCTTCACCTGAAGATTGTAGGAATTTGAATTTGAATTCATGTAAAAATGCACTGAAAGTCTACTTTTAAGACTCACCAGAAAACCCAGGACACATAATTATCAGGAACTCATGGTCTGTTATGTGATTTGTCCTCAGCTTTTAATTTCTTGGTACACATGTGAATGTGGATCACAGAATCTAGAAGTTCATTTCTTATGTGTTCGGCTCTTCAGTGACTGGACTAGATATTATTGATGCTTAATTAATGAAATGTGATGATTGCACTCTTTTGTTATTAGGAATCTGATCACTCATTCTGCCACCTAGACACTGGGATCTTCGTTACTGGGAATGAAGGTGCTGTGCTCTCAGCATGCCTCCATCTTAGTCCAGACCTGCCAAACGCGAGGTGCAGTCTGTTCAGGCTTCTATATGCAATGCATCTCAACTATCCCAAGTCACTTTGGGCCACAGCGAACTAAAATCTACATGCAACCTGAAGCCCTGGCTGTTTAAGTGAGACATCTGATGTATTGTTGGAGTGTACTGTTCAGTTTCTTTCGTTTTCTCCAAAAAAAATGTGCACTTTTATGACATTTTTATGATTTTTTTCATAAAATAATTTTTTTGTTTAACATGGAAGTTATTTTCTACAACTTCTAATTTATGTGAACTAAGGCTTTAAAGTACACTTCATATGTACACTTGATTTTCTGGCAGCATCCACCTTAAAATGTCTCACTTTGTGTAAACACGTAGTTTAAGGCAATGCAATTCCATGCAATTTTCTAACACACACACACACACACACACACACACACACACACACACACACACACACACACACACACTGTTCATGGATTTAATTGAGCGCATTAAACAAACATCACCAGTGCAACTACAATTGGTAGCTGGTTGGTCAAATGTGTTTTAATTAAGGACGTCAGATTGGAACTGTGGGGTGTTTTGCCAATGAAATAAAGGCACAAATCTGTTCTTCTCAAGAAGGACTGTTTAGTGTGAACCATAAGCAACTTTCAGAAGACCACCGATGACGTTATAGAGATGCATGAAGGTGGAAGAGGCCACAGAAGCACTGGGTGTACATCAGTTCACGGTTACACAACTGACTGCAAATGGAGAACATTCAAGGCTCTTCTTAACAGTGGACACAAGAGACATCTATTATAAAGGGGTCAGAAATAACCCAAAGGTGACAGGAAAAGAAAGACTGGACAACCAAACAGCCTAGAATATCCTCTGTTCACATCTCCACTGGTCTAAAACATGGACGATTAAAATTTGCCCAGATTTGTTTTCTGCATCTGGGAAAATGCTCTTTAGATTTGGCAAAACGTGGACTTAAAGTTCCACCCACTAGATGGCGTAATCAACCGTGATTATGTGCAGCACTGAAACAAGCAGAATGGAGAGATTCTGCATTGAGCAGAACCTTCTTTACAGCTGATTATTGATGAGTAGTTTGCATTCCAAAGCCAAGCAGTGGCCCACCTAATGAGGGCTGACATTTCTGTGCCACCCCAGTGACGTCCACCATATGCTTGGGAGCACAAACACACCAGACAGTTCAGGCCATTTATCACGCCAGCTTTGGATTTGGTATTTCAGAACTTGGAAAGAAGCCCATGAAAATATGGTTGCGTCCAGACCGGCCATAGGACCTGATGGCCACCAGTGCCAACTGACAACAAACCTTTTCATATCACTTTTTTTGACATTTTGGCTTTAGACAGTCTAACTTCACCTCCTCATCTGAGCATAAAATTCTTTTTCTGGTTAATTATTCAATGCTGAATTTTTTTATGCACATTTTAATTGCAGATAAAAACAAACGCCTGTCAATCTGCCTTTTCTTTTTTATCTTTTTTTTTTTCTTATGAGTAAGAAAATTGGTCAAACTAACATGTAACCTGTTGCGACAGCGTCTCAATCATCTCCTTTAGCAGTAAACATGCACTGGAAGCTTGTCTGGCATTTAAACAGGGATGTTATTTTGATGGAAACGAGTGAATTTTGGCTGTTTTCCGAGCTGGATTACTCGCTGGTAATTCATCACACAATGATGAGGCCGATATATGTTATGACATTGTGTCTGTACGTTATTCTGGTCTTGAGTTATGAATCCTAGGAAATGTCAAGTAACTGCCATTACTGTGGTTCCTGGGCTGTACGAGTTAAGAGATCATTAAAAACCACTGAAATATGAAAAATGAAGAAGACAAACCTTCTTCTTCTTCTTATTATTATTATTAAAATAATAAACAATTAAATTAATAGTAATAACTGAATTCTGCCGTAAGAGCTGACAATAACTGGGAGCTTTGAACTCACCATCCAGCATCGTGCAAACTGCCTTATTCATCACACACTACTTCTGTAGGACTGGCTTGCTGGGCACTGGAAATGGACTGGTGTCAGGAAGGAGATTCTAAAATAAGCGCAAATAAGCCATAAATCAATCTAACTCGGGTGACTTTAGATAAAGCCGGGGACATGTACTGTACAGGGGAGGAGCACGGATGCTGTTGGGTTCAGCAGTAGAAATAGTAGGAGCGCCGATAAATCAGAGCTTGTTCACATTTCAATCACTTTCGACTGCAAACTCAAACACATGCACTGAATCCAAATGGGCCTGCCGCCTATCTTTACGACGACTCAGCCAACCCATCTGCAGTGCCAGATAGGGACGGCCAATTGTGTTCACAGGTGCCAGATATTAAAGAGGCACTCTGGCCACAATTAAACGTGGAACCGTGACTACATCTGTTGCAAACATGCCTATTCCCTTCCAAAAATGGTGTGACGGTGGTCTCTAGAGTGTGATTTTTGCCATTTGAAGACATTCTGATGATGTGATTTGAAGGTGCCAGGAGCTTCAAGACTAATCCCATGAACAATTAAAATATTGTAATGTACATTTATTTATTTGATGAATATTATATTATATTATGAATAATTTCATAATATTCCCATTTTTACTTTAAATGATGTTCTTTTTGAAGAGCAGCAGCTTCTCCTTGTAACCCTGCCATGAAAGCCACGAGTGTTCTCCTGATGGTGGACTCAAGAACATTGATATTAGCTAATGTGAGAAAGTTGTTTAGAAGTTCCCTTGGGTTCCTTAGTGAGCTGGAGAACTATTACAGACCTTGGTCTTGGTGTGATCTTTGTTGGTGGAGCACTCCTGGGGAGGGTAATAATGGTCTTGAATTGCCTCCATTTGCCTCCAATCTGTCTGACTGTGGATCGTTGGAGTCCAAATTCTTTAGAGATGGTTTTCCAGCCTGATGAGCATCATTAACTCTTCTGAGCTCCTCAAGAACTTGCCACAATACACTTCCACACTGAAGATCAGACTTTAATAGACCCAAGTTCTTTAAACAAAATAGGACACGACTTTCGAATCCTTAAAGGTCCACATACTTTTGGCACTTGTATGTAATATTGGTCACATTTGTTTGATTTGGTTCTCCTACCTACTTTTAGGACCACTGTATCCATTGAGTATCTATTCTAGATACCTAGTTGAGAACATCATGTCACTATTCATACATGACTAATCACAAGGTCCATTAAAAAAGATCAGAACCAGCACTTTCCACACACCTTTGCTGATCATCAACGACGACGTGACTTCTTTTATCTGGACTGGGCTGAACAGTGGACTACCCAACACTGTGATAAGATTAATTACAGATTTATCCATCAGCTCCCGGTGGGTGTGAAGGCTTTTACTTTGGGTCTGAGGAGAGATGCTCTTTAATGCCTTTAATCTTCATTCGTATGGATCAAACAGAAGGCAGCGGTCTGTTTTATGAGAAGGTCTTATGTGAAAATCTTTGATGGTTTACGATTAGTAAAGGCCACAATAAGGTCAAGGCCTCATTTCTGTGGGTGTATTTCACTCTAAGTACCAGTAGAAGATTGAAAGAAGACATCCAAGCCCCACATGGATGTTGCAGTTGACCTATCTGCTCTCCACCCACAAATATGTTCTCAGCTGCCTTTGTGTTGTTGGACAAGCTCTACAAAACGCTGGTAAAAATCCCATTCAACCTAATAATGAAAACCCTGTTCTTCTGGAATCACCCTACCAGGACAGGCCTATTCCGGTTCCATCCTGGCTCCACTGCTGATCACAAACACCTACAGATAGTTTCTGGAGTCATATGCTCTTGGATATGCGTTCTGTCCCACGGGTCACTAGGTGAATTTTGAACTTCCACCCGTTCCTTTTTGCTTGCATCATTTAAAACATTAAATTAATGCCACCTAATTTTGAGTAGGTCCCTGCTGCACCACCAAAACATGAAACCTATCAAGGCATGAACTCCTGAGAACCTCCGAGGGTGTGCTGTTGGCTGGCGCCAAAATGCTACAGCAGATCCTTTAAGTCATGTAGGTTGTGAGATGCGACCATCAATGAGATTTAGGTGGCCATGATTTGGCTCACCATCTGCCAGGAGACTCCAATGCCACTACCCTTTCCTCCACCAGTCATCTGCAACCACTTGTTTTGATCCTATTGGTCACCCAAGGGTTGTTCCATCCCTGCCTTTAAAACTCTGCATTATCTACAAGATAATGTCCAAATGTTTCAAGACCTGGTCCAATGCCTGATGTTTTGGAGATGTTCTGGCCCAGTTGTCTAGAACATCACAGTTTGGTTCTTGTTAAAGTGTCTCAATCTCATGCCCATTTTCCCTGCTTCAACACATCATCTCAACTCATTTACCCCTTGACAGGTGCCTCTGTATGAAGATGAATAATGTTCTTCACTTCACCTGTCAGTGGTTTCAATGGCATGCCTGATTGGCATAATCTCTTAGGACGTCTTCATTCATAGTGCCTCCAAGGCTTAACCACAATGGTCACAAACCATTAGACCAAACCGAAAGAGAGGAGGAACTGGAGGAACTCATGAGAGGGCAGAATGACATTTGTCCATCTCCAGTTTGTGCTGCTGTGATGTAATATCCCATACAGAAATACTGGTCTATCATTGGTTTACATTCAGGAAGAGCACTGGACCAGCAGGCAGCTGAGCCACTCTGGATTTTCATCTCCACTTTACGGAACAGCAGCTGATGCCTTTGAGAATTAGCATATAAATGAGTGGTGTGCTTATCGCATCTGCTTAACAGCCAACCAGGATTGAACCGAAGGTTTATAGAGCACAAATCGGATGTTGAGACAAGGCACATTTTGTTACACCTTCAGGATTCAACCTGTGAGGGACACTGCTTATCGGAGAACGAGCTCTGTGATAGTCTTGAAATGACAAAATCAGCTATTGGTCCTCAATGACAACCTATCAGATATCACACGTTTAAGAACGGGAACCAGAGACTTTGGATGTCTATATTAACGTCCCTCCCAGCACAGATTTCGGTCCGCCCGTTCTACCTCCCTACGCCAATCAGCTAGAATATCAAAGACACTTTGTGAAGTAGATGAATGGATCAGAACATCTCCAAAACACCAGGCAGTTCTTGCGGGGAGTTCCCAGTATGCAGTGGTCAGTTCCCACCAAAGGAACTCTTAATGAAGTCATAGCCACCCAAGGATGACTGATGTTAATGGAGGCCCACTTTAAAATTTAAAGGATCTGCTGCTAACAATCCAACATGGATCCATCTGTTAAACATGTTGGTGGTGGCGTTCTAACCCCTAATGTTCAGTCTTAAATGTCTGAAAGCATTAAAAGGGTTTTCTTCAGCTACACGTTCTTGCACACCCACTTTTATCCGATTGTTACTAGTGTTACCTCTGGATTTTCAAAGCTCCAGGTGCGGATCAGTAAGAGGGGTGGGGCTAGTGACATCCCTGACCCAGACACTGGGCTACAGAGGGAACTGACAAGGGAGGGGCTGTTTGTGCTCTTTCTTTGCTCAGACAGTGTTCAAATTCCAAAATAATAGTCCTGAGAAGGGACCACCGTCAAGTATTTTTGAACAACACACAGACAAACTCTGGACGTTCAATTTCCCACATGATTTCATAAACTGTCACAACCCATTAAAAAAAACTGTAGGCACAAGGTTACATTATATTTCCTTCTCAAAGAAGATCTAGGACCACCTGAGAATAACAATATCTGGTTTAAAGGTTAAATAATTGAAAGGTGGTCTCTGAGATTTGAACAGTGCCGCCATAAAATCGAAGGGTTAGTCGTGAATGAAGCAAATATCTTGTTTCATTTTCCAGAGTTGTAATTTCAGCAGTGCACGAGATCATTGGACGTGAGGTCTTTGGTGCTTTAGCAGTGCTGTATCTCTCTCTACGTTCATGCTCCAACAGGAAAAAAAGGAGCTTTTTATCATCTCAAGGTGAGCGTGATCTGTCTTCAATCCCCATGCGGGCATCGTGCCCTGTCACGCTACATGGACAGATGCAAAAGAAAACAATTCTGAGAGTCCCTCAGTCACACAATGCTGTCTAGCATGACTGATTAGAGCGCCGCAGAGTTGTGCCTCGTAACAAACAGCCGAAATGCAGAGCTGAAGACTTTGATCTACAAGCTGACCTGACCAGAGACTGAGATGTTAATGCTAATGGACCACTGGACAGGCAAAGCTGAGAGGAGCAGATGCTGAAGGAACTGCTGCCCAAACAAACAGATATGTTTTATTGAACAGTTGCTCCAGAAGCACTAAAAGACCGATGGCCAGCCTGACAGAAGGCCTACACCAGAATCCAGTATTTGATTCTCTAATGCCGGTCAGGCCTGACCATGAGCAGTAATGCAGATCAAATCCCACATTTAATGGTGGCTTCAGATCAGCACAAGGCTTCCGACGGTGCTTCCTCATACTGCTTCTTCACATAGTAATCACTGAATCTCCAGGGGTCATCACGGGTGGCTTTGCTGTAAAGCTCCCAAAATGCTCCAAGAGGAACGCCGAAGGCCAAAAGCCACTCCATCTGGCTGAGTCTAGCAGACGAGACGTGGTATTAATATTCATTATAGATTTGTACAGCAGCTTTGGGATCCAAACACAGCTCAGCAGCAGGAAATATTTAATTTGGCAATAAGCAACCAGTAATCCCACTGCACTCCCAGCTACTACCAGCGACTGATGGATCACTGAGAAGGTTTCAAGCAAGGTTTATTCATGGATTTGATCAGAGCTTAAAATGTTTGTCTGAACCTGACCCGACCCAACAAGTTCTCACAGCCCACCCGATCTCACAGCTAAACTCCAAGTTACCTGCATAACAGCACTGCTTGGTCAGGTTGGAGTCTAATACTAATGACCTGATGATGGGTTTGGACTCGGGTTTGGAATTTCAGATGGGATTAAAGTGAATGTTCATCCAGAATGAAGCTCTAACAACATTAATATCCAGAATGAATCTCTAATATCATTAATATCCAGAATGAATCTCTAATATCATTAATATCCAGAATGAATCTCTAATAACATTAATATCCAGAATGAATCTCTAATAACATTCATATCCAGAATGAATCTCTAATAACATTAATATCCAGAATGAATCTCTAATAACATTCATATCCAGAATGAATCTCTAATAACATTAATATCCAGAATGAATCTCTAATATCATTAATATCCAGAATGAATCTCTAATATCATTAATATCCAGAATGAATCTCTAATAACATTAATATCCAGAATGAATCTCTAATATCATTAATATCCAGAATGAATCTCTAATAACATTAATATCCAGAATGAATCTCTAATAACATTCATATCCAGAATGAATCTCTAATAACAATAATAAAGGTTAATTAACGGGTTAATAATAGTAATGAAGATGAAGTTCAAAATCAATATTGTAAAAATTAATAAGACACATGCTTGCAAACTCACACAGTAGTGTGTGTGTGTGTGTGTGTGTGTGTGTGTGTGTGTGTGTGTGTGTGTGTGTGTGTGTGTGAGATAATTACGGGAGGTGTTGCGGGTAACAGTCGTGGGTGTGATCCCGCTAAAAAGTGACACGCCGTCTATCAAGCAGCCGTCGCCTTCGTTATCAAACGTTTTCAGTTTCTGCTCTCCTGCTGCTCGACCGCTCTCTGAAGTTGAGGCAGGAAGCACTTTACCTGGGAGGTTCTCGGCAGGTGGCCGCATTATTCCTGGTGCGCCCAGTTTTCCAAGAAACGAGTGAAGGGTATGGGTTGATTAAATTCAACCCAACATTAATTGTAAAATTAAATTACTTTTATTCAATATCTCCCTTCGCACTTCCAAACACGTAGGACGGGATGAAGGTTTAACATCTCCACATAGTTCCTCCACTTTCTTTAAGGGAATTAAAGATTTATATAATGGAATTTTATAGGATTTGGACAATTTATTTTATTTAAAAGCTTATTTTCACAGTCATATCACATTTTAATGGTCAGAAGTGTGGGATTGCAGTGTTTTTAGGAAGGAAGATAAAGGTGACCAGGAACAATTATTTAAAAAATCCCTCCGTGCCAGACGTCTCGGCATGGAGTTGTCCTGTGATTGTGCAGTATTCACCATGGTGGTACCTGCCACTGACCACATCAGAAGATGACCACAGTCCCTCCGCATACGGATTCAAAGGTCATCTTCCAAAGACCAAAGCGGGACTCTTTACTGAAGATGACCCACTGCTATTCAAATCGACTCCATGACAGTCTAGAACAACACCATAGCAGTCTTGGTTGATGGTGACGTGGTGTTGAGGGCACTCACCGTAACAGTCTGCGTGCATATAGTCCTGCATCGTGCAACCATCTAACCGACTAACAGGATGACCCATGAAGGGCATCACTCCTTCAGTTGTTCTTCTCCATGGTTGGTGTAAGTCTCCCAGTTCCTTCATGTTGCTGGTGTGTACCTTCTTCTGGACACTGGCGCCAACAATGTACTATGGTGATATGTGCACAACTGAAATGTTGATATGGTCATCCTGCTTCCCAGAGCCCTTCCCGCGACCCTTCACAAAATTGCTCTTGAACTCTTAAATCATTCGGATGTCGCACCATATCGAACCTGCCCACCATGTTTCATTCCCGTCAGCTGATTCTTCCATGGGCACCATGAGCCGGTTCACTGGTTGTCCTTCCTTGGAACACTGGTAGGTAATGACCACTGCATACTTGGAACACACCCCAAGACCTGCCTTACTTTTTGGCGAGGTTCTGACCCAGTCGTCTAGAACACCACAGTATGTTCTCGGACTCTTACTCTAGTCCATCTCCTGCTTCTCCTGCTTCAACTCCCTGACATGAGCCACTGGATGCAATAGTAAATGATATTTCCTCCACCTGGCAGTGACAAAGAGGACTTGATAGGTCCAAGACGAGGTCAGGGGACGTTCTACTGACTAAGTGTTCTTCTTGTTGTAGCTACAAGTGGTTCCTCAAGAAGCTTGCGGAGATGTCTTTGGATGGAACCTGGTATCTATCCAACCGTTAGTCTATAACAGCAAAGTGTGAACCAAGGAACACGAGAAGAACAACACAGTGTTGAACCGATTTTAAAGCTCTTCTGAGAAAGATGATGATTTAAGAACCTTGGATTCGTTCTGGAAGTATTCTAGTCTCTCTCACTCGCTTCCGTCAGAGAGATTTGTGATTACCGATATTTTAGCATTTGTTCGTATGTATAAATCATTTTGATCTCTGTTGTTTTTAAATGTAGAATAAATCAACATCAAACACTTTATATGAATCAATAAAATAATAACAATAAAAAAACAATCCACTCATTAATATTCATGCGTGCATCTGAGAAAACTGGCTGCCTCGTGAATATTCAGCCTTTCAGCCCAATGTTTTAAGTGACCTGCTTTAGTGCATTATTGCATCAGCTGCTAATAAATCCTAATAAATCAATCTCACATTGTCATATTGGCAAACCTGGGGGGCCGGTGGAAGAAGCAGCAAATTGAAACGTTCCGTGCTCCACATGAATCTCACTAATCCTGATTGGAATGAGTACAGATGGAACAGGTGAGTCTAATTCTAAGCTGGCACCTGATGTTGAACTAGAGAAGGGCCACCAGTGGTACATGTGTTTGGTCTTGGACCACCTCCACCTGTAGAGTTTTCACAACTCTAATAAGCCCAAAAGAGCTTAATTGTTCATTAGTTGCAGCAGGTGTGCTCGGAACAGGCAAAACATCTTCAGAACAATGGCCAGGAAGCAGCCAGCCAAGTTCTCATCAAAGCATTTGGCTGCTAAGCACTTCTCAGAGTAATATAGCTGTTAAATATTACACATTTAAGCAGCTAATTAAGCACTTGTTCGGTTATACAAGCAACAAGAGCTTTGGAAACAAGAATAGTAGCTGCACCCAGGATGAATTGTTTGACGACAGGTCGCTCAGAATGGCAGTGGGTCATCTCCAGTTACAGGTCCCACTTTTGTCTTGGTGGAGATGAACAACGAAAGCGTATGTCGCGGTGTCAAACGGCTCACGTCCAGAAAGCCTGGTGTGACATTTCATACAAAGTGCCTGTAATGAAAACAACATGTGCCCAACATTACATTAGTGAGGTTCTGCAACCAGTGGTTCTACCTTCTCTGAACACACACTCCGGTGCTCTATTCCAACTGCTGCCTTCTCGAGATCTCATCTTGAAGACACAGATACTACGCCGTGGTCGGTCTCATCTCCAGATCTATCCCTGATTGAAACTGTGTGGGATGCTACTGGATGCTCTATCAACACTCCACCCCTACCACACCATCTGCAGAACTGAGTGAGAACATTCCAGCTGCATGGGATGGATCATCACAGGACACCATTAGGAACCTCTACACCTCCATGCAGGGACGTCTGGCATGTCGCCTGAGAGACACCACTTCTGTATGAGTAGATCAATAAATATTGATCAGATCAGAGTACAGTTATCTTCCTTCCTTCTGGGTGCAACTATTTGTGCAACATTTTTGTGTAATTCCGAGTGGCTTTAACTGAGTTTCACAAAGAGCCCTCATTTGAAAGGTCACCCTGTCTTATAGTCATGGATTCTGCCAGGAAAAGAAAACAATACAATGACAAGAGTTAAGCAGCTTCAGTGTCCTACATGTGCTCAGGAGTGACAGAAATTCAGGACGTTCTGAGTCATTCTCAGTGAAAGTCAAAGCCTGAAGCTGCTTCATTCCATACAAAGCCCAGTTGTCTCGCTCTGTCCCCATAGAAAAGTTCCATTTAGCCTGGCCTGGACGTTTTTGGACTGTATGCGCTTCAGAGGATGAAGATTTTACTTTTCTGATCATAAGAAAGTTTGCAGAAGCTCCTTCTTGAAGAAAAACCTGTAAAACTCACAATTCTCACAGTCAAACTGTCCTGCTTCTTATCACAAGTTGATTCGTGAGTTTGATTTTCCACTCTAATGGTCCCATCAGGAGATAATCCACTCTGTTCCAAAGTCAAAGCCACACTTTATCTTGGCCACACATCAACAATGGAAGTCGTTTTGTTGCTACTTAGAACTATTTTCAAGAGGTTCTCCATGGTAGAGCACATCCAATTCAACAGAATAACCATACGTGGTTATTGGAGTTCTCATGGTTCTACATAGCATTTAAGCGTTGCCTTTACTTGAGAACCGAGAGCACAGTGAAGGAGGCCAGACTGATCTTACTGCATCTCTTCAGAAGCACCTTCAGATGAACATTCACCTCCATTGTGGTTCAGGTACACAATCAGTTACACTTACCTGGAGGGGGAGAAGGAGAGAGAGAGAGAGAGAGAGAGAGAGAGAGAGAGAGAATATCACCTTCAGTAAAAAACAGTGAACTTGTTTTCTACCTTAGGTAAGAGGGGAAATGGACAGTGCCAGGTGATTTAGAGTCTGAAGCACACCAGCGGCCTTTTTACTACCACTCATCCTCAGTGGAGAGAGAGAGAGAGAGAGAGAGAGAGAGAGAGAGAGAGAGATGGGTGGTCTAGAGAATTCAAGGGTAAACCACTTTATTTTCCAGGTGTCACTGGTGAAGAACACAGTCATCTTTAACACAAATGGAATGGTGACAAAAAGAAAAGTGGGATTACGTTATCATTTCTTTTGGTCATTCCAGGCACAGATTCGTTTTTTTGTGATTATCACGGGAAATGAAAATAAACTGCCCAGCACCTGTTCGCTCTGAACGAACCCTCAGCTGAAAGCAAACAGGTTTGATCAAAAACGCCCTGCTCTAAATCGATAGTTTGCAGGTAAACCAGACAAGCAAATAAAAGGCCTTTGAGAAACAATTATACAGTAAGATAAGCTGTTTCAAACCTGAAGGACACTGTAACAACTGTTAAGCATGGTGGTGGGAGCGTGGTGCTCTGGGGCTGTTTTGCCACTATCAATACAAAACATAAATAAATAGATTCTTCATTAAATCATAAACCCCTGCATTTGCCTCCGCACCCTTCGTCGTCCACTCTGTCCGCCTGAACCTGACAAATTCTAATAATGCATTAAAGTGGTTCAAATAATATAAGAACAAGATCAAAAGAATAAAACATATATATCTCCAGTAAAAGAGTTGCAACACCAAGCTTTTGGAATGGCTCTTGCAAAGTTCTGACCTCAACCCTACAGAAAAGATGTGGACTGTGCTTAATAGCAATGTTCTTGCCAGGAAACCAACAGATGTAACTGAATCCAATTCTGCCGAGAAGATTGGCCAAGAATTTCATCGGAACATTGTGTTACGTCCCGACTGGGTTATAGCAATGCCCTGCGTCTCTGGGTCAATGATACATCTCTTGTTTGTCCACAACTAGTTGAAATGCTCAACTGGTACAAAGTAAATAGATCCCATTACTCCAGATTCAGCATCCCTACACTGACTCACAGTTCATTCCAGAGTCCAGTACTGACTGGCTTTAAAGCTGTGGATATGCTCAATCTATAAGCTCCTTCAAGACCTCTAAGGTCTGCTTCTTCTGACTGTTCCATGGCCTTGGCTTCAAATCAAAGCAGATCATTCCCTGGGTGGGTACTAAGCCAAGACATCAGATAGGCCTCCTTAGCAAATGTTTTGAAATCCAAAGTCAATGCATATTTTTATTGATTGGCTTTTTGCAACGGCTGAATGTGTTGTGCGGTCTGAAAACTGTGGGTTGTGGGGTCAATGAGCCTTTTGTGTGTAAATAAGACACTGTAAAGCACTCTGGTTTGAAATGCATGTGAACACTATACTGAATATCGTGTAGATCCTCCTTCTGCTACCAAAGCATGAACTGCACAAGTCCTCTGAAGGTGTTCTGTGGGATCTGGCACCGAGACGTTAGCAGCAAATCCTTTAAGCCCTGTATGTTGAAAGGTGGGGCTTCCATGTGCCTTTGGTACTGGTTGAGTGGTTGTCGTGCTTTGGAGCACTACTGGCTGGTACTATACATTGCATACCAGGGACACTGCACAAGACCTGGAGATCTTTGGAGATGCTCTGATCCATCGTGGTTTGAACCTTGTCTTAGTAGCTCAAGCCTTTGGTGGCAACACTTATCTTACCAGTGGAGCACAGATTAAAAGCAAAACCCAAATAAAAGAGGTCATGGTCAACCCTAGCTGTCGCACAAATTCGCAACAACTGCACTGGGGGATGGCGACAGTAGGAGGGGGACCCACCCCAAGGCCAGTTATGCTCTCTCCGACAAATGTTTTGTGGACAATTTGGTTTGCAAACTTCATTACCAAGATTACAGAGTAATATATCATTTACAACCAGTTTCCAGAACCAATGTTAGAGATTTTAGAGTGTAGAAGAAACCTGCTTGTCTGGTGTGCTTGAAAGCATTAGAGCAGCACTGCCAAGTACAGTACATCATAATTCGATTTACAAAACTGGAGGACTGCAGAATGCTAATGTGCATCAGTGCAGCCAGAAACATGGTGCTCAGATGCTCTGAGACTGGCAGGGTTTGTCCTGTTTCAACTGTCTGCCAATCTGCCCTCCAGAAAATGGCTAATCACACTACATCTGTGGATGGGTATATTACGAAAATTACCATCTAACGTCTAACGACCAGGAAGTGCTGAGTGTTCACTATGATGAATATTCATCAGATGGCACTGAAACATGAACATAACCGAGGGAACGCATCTCTGTGATCCTGGTATTTGGTTAGTTCACGTAATGACAAGTGATTCTAATAGGACACCCCATTGACTCCTTTGACTTTGCGCAACCTCATACCAACTGTGAAGCATGGGGGTGGATGTATCATGGTTTATGGTTGCTTTGGAACAGCAGGGTCTGGAGATCTCTCTATCATAGAAACCCCTATGAGATCTTTATTGAATCAGAGGGGGTTTGAGGAGAATGTAAGAGTGTCTGTAGAAAGACTGATGAAACATCACATAACTGAAAGAATTCCACCTGGAGGAGTGGGAACATCTTTCTTCCGTTATAGGAAGGATCAGCCAAATGAGCAAATGTCACCTAATGGGACATAGGGTGTCCAAACTTTTTTTCTCCCACTGAGTCACTGGAAGAGAATACTACTGATATTTAATGCTTTTAACTTGATGCTTAATTACAACAATCCTGGTTACTTTTTGGGACCTTCACACTATCATTCTTCTCTAAGGCCAATCAGAGCTCTTTATAGAACAAGTCACAGCTGCTTCCAAAAGCTTAGATTATCAGCTCCGATACTCAATGCAGATTAACTAGTTATTACTGGACAGGGCCCTATTTTCAACAGCTTTAAGATCAATATGGGTTATTACAGCACTTGCCAACTCCCATCGGCTTCTAGGAATAATATAATCGGACCAGACAGGCATGGAGATACGACTCGCAACCTCCTCTTGACTGCCAAGCCACATGCAAATAAGGCTGTTTCAGTCTGATAATGATACCCAAGCCTGCAATACCAAACCTACAGAGAGGTGGATTCAGCAACCATCCATGAACAAGCAGGTATTAAGCTACCTGATATCAGTCAGTCACTCATTATCCTCTCCATTTAGGGTCAAGGTAGATCACCCGGAGTCATCGGGCGCAAAGCAGGAATACCCCCTGGAAAGGGTGCCAGTCCATCACAGGGTACCATACACACAGTCGCAATTCAGCACGGCCAGTTCCATACCATGTATTTTTATTTTTTTTTTGGAGACAGGAGGAACCATCAACCTCAGCAGGGATTCCTGAGTGGTATGACTGTCTAACTGGGGCCAGTCTTGGTCAGGAATGACCAAACCATTTTCGATTGTCTACACACTATGTCCAAGACCAATGGGAAGGAGAAGGTCGTGCATGTATTGTTATGTATTAAACATATGTGTCATCAATAAACACTTTTTATTTTTCCAGGATTCCTCCCGAATTTAGTCCATTTCAAACATCTACTGGTTAGGAGATGAGATGCATGAGGCTCGACTGCATCTCCTCCGACTGATGCAAGCTCAACGTCACTGGCATGCATGGAGAAAGCTAAGTGATGGGGAAAGGCCAACTGTGCTGAGGCATCACCAGGTTGTGTGCTGTGTTAAGTAGGGGTTGGGTTGTGAGCAAGCAGGTACACGAACACTTCCACCGTACCATTGTTCCAGCAGCATTCAGTTCAGTTAAGATCTACTCCAGCGTATCCATTCTGACTCAAACTCAACAGCTTAGAGAGAAACCACCCTATCAGTGCTCTGCTAAGAAATCCTCCTGCTTCTGCATGTACTGATTATGCCACTCGCCCAGACAGAGCCCAGAGAGGGAGGAAACATGGGAAACAGGCTGAAACTCGGGGAGAAAAAGAGTAAGGGCTGATCATATTTAACAGGTGACAAGCAACAGGGAAGCCAGACTGAGCTTTCGGGCTGACAGCTCGTTATTCAAGCTACCGGTTTCAGCATTAATGTGCTATCGTGGGCCAGTCGAGACCACAATTTATGCAGCGACACGTAAGAGCCATTTCACCTTCAGACTAGGGGACAAACACCCATTAACACTCTCAACACCCACTGTCAACACTGCAGCCAACAGGCGGCCTTTAATGACGGACATCCTGCTGATGTAGAAGAACCACCAGATGACATTGTATTCACCAGTCCGAGAAAACAAAGCGACAACAGATAACTTCATTCACTGGCCACTTAGAAACAACCCCCTTGTGTTTAATCACTGACCTCTTTATTAGAAACACCTACCTTGTGCTTCCACAAGGTACTTGGATACCTTGATCTGAGCTTTAGGAACCAGGGTAGAAAAATGCCCGATTGATATTCTCGGTGTGCTCCTCAAAAAGCAGCAATTACAAGACACTGGGCAGCCTGACAAGAACACAACAGGCCTGCAAGGAGGAACCCAAATGGAAGGAGACGGATCAGACAGTGACAAAATGAATAAACTTCTGTCCCACTGCCTGCAAGACGCTCCGCTCTCTGACTGCCAGAGACAATAACCCTATGCACATCCATATTCATAATGCCCCCAACACTCATTCTCTCCTGGAGGACGGGGGACGACCGATTTGTTTTGACATACATGGCCTGGAGATGGAGCAGGGATATACTGTACGCTGCGAACAACAATGGAAACGTAGACTGAACAAATGATTTGTGACGGTGAAACTGCTGAACCTGGACTGACAGTCGAAGACTCTAATTAAGACCAATGTGAATCAGACTCTCTTCTGATCAGTCTTCTAATATAAGGCAGAGAAATCAAACAGAATCATCACCATCTGTTTGAAACTTCTTGCATCACTATATCCCAACTACACTCCGTGGCCAAAAGTATTGGGGCACTTGCTCATTCGTTGTTTCTTCTGAAATTAAGGACAAGAGGGAAGGCTTTCTACTAAATGCTGGAGCATTGCTGTGAGGATCTGATTGCATTCAGTGACAGCATGAGAGAATGTTGCTGGATGATCACAACCCCACTTCAATCCCTAACTCCCCAGCTCATCCCAGCAATATTGGAAGGGGCACTTTTAGTCCAGAGAAGCTTTATACTCCTCTAGTCCACGCCTATGCATGAGACATGGTGCCAAGAGGTTCAGGTTTATCTGCTCAATGTAAACAGCATGGCTTCACTGGGAGCACTGTTTGCATCAGCCCTTGGCTACAGGGTGTTCAAATTCCTGGGCTATAAGAGTGGCAACGTTCAAAGCAAATTAGACACACTGGTAAAGACTTGGCTTGCTCCAACCTCAACACCTTCAAGCTCCAATTAAGTTCACGTTTGCTGCTGAACTACAAAGAGAAGGGAACAGAAAGGTTTAATGCTTGGATGAAATTGAGTTGTTTGGACAGCAAAGTGCGTTTGTAGGAATCAAAGTACCAGCTGTTAAGCATGGTGGTGGAAGAATCATGCTCTTGTGTTTTGAGATTGTTAATTGTGAGAACTGCTTCGGAATTCATAATCCTAACCTCAGACTAACTGCTAGGCAGTTGAAACTTGGACACAAGTTTGTTGGTTTGTCTGGTTGTTCCAACAGAACAAGACCCCAAAAGGTCAAATATCCAACTAGAATTGTGCCCGAATTTTGTTGGTGGCTTCCAGAAGCATCTAGGTTAGTCTATTTTAGTTTTGTATGCTTTGAGAATAGTGTATAGGGTAGCCAATCAGATTCAGGAGTGTCTACTATAGGTGCAACATGTTGAGCTACATTTAATCAATATTCTTATTATTGTTTTTAGTTTTGATATTTTGCCCCTGTTAAAAATAAAGGAAAAAAAAAGAATTTAAACTCCTTTTCCAGAACTTTTTAAAAAGTGTAATAAGGATTACTGAAGATTTCGGTGGAGGTATAAATTCACTTTTGGGTGCCTGGTTTTCCCACTGATGTCTGATTAAAGAATCAAATGCATAATTCATACTGAATGTTCAGTAGTTCAGCATTGAAAAGTTAGGCATGAATAATTTGACCTGTAATTTTAATTTTAAAAGCAGCTGAATAATGATATGAGTGTGTTTTTGAGGGCATCTCTATGGGTTCTGGAAAGCACTGTTTGCTCTGGAAAAAATAACCTTCAGCAAAAACTGTTTATTACAGTCACAATCAGAGGGAGAGAATGCCTTTCTAACATTTCTACTTTAATGGCAAGAAGCATTGTTCTTCTTCCAGCAAGAAAAGGGACACAAAAAAAATCTAAAGTGGTCTGCACTCCCACAGACAACAGGGTAAGCTCTTGTGGGTGCAGAGTGAAATCCTTGCTGCTGGTCTGTGAGAAGCTGAAACTCAATGCGAGGCATGGGAACTGCCGGCTTTGTTTTTGCATGGCATTTACCACTGTACAAGGTCAACAGCTTTTTGACCAGTTTCTGAACCCTTGGTCAGTTCTGATCTTCAGAGTGGTCCAGAGCACGACCCAGTGCCTCAAGCATGGCAAGGTTTCAGACAGAATTGAAGATCTTTGTTGAAGACAGAGCTAGAACAGTTAAGCAAGTTGAGGATTAAATGATATCCAAATCCAAGGGCACCATGCATGGTTGGGCACCATGCACAGTTGCACCCTCTTTGGAAACGATCACAGCTTGTGATGCATTCTTTCTGTTGTTCTTTGAGGGATTTTCATCCATTCTTCCTTGCAAAAGTCTTCCATTTCTGTAAGACACCACTTCGCCATCTGTTTATACTCTCCTCCTGCTAGGTCTCAACCATTTCCATTATTTAGAGTGCTAGGCAGCTGCTTAGAAGAACCCACGGCTACGGTTTTTCGGGACAAGGTTGGACGAGTCTGGATATTTATAAAGCTTTGAAATTTGCATTTGCCTGGCCTTTGCAAACAATGGCTGAACAAGTCATAACCCTGACAGGCTAATTAGGGTCTGAGACCTCAAAGTTTTTTTTTTTATTTTCTTATTGTACGAAACCAAAATAATACACTGATGCTGCTTAAACTGTTGAAAAGTGTGAAACTTCATTTCATCTTCAACTTGCTTAACAGTTCAGAGGTTCAGGGGTGCCCAAACGTTTGCATGCCACTGTATATTTAACATTCTGAGCAAAAATGAAAAATGAATTTATTTCTATACAGTTTGCAAAAGTTAGGAAACCCAAATAGATTTGATGTAGGTTTTGAGGGACACAGTGTTCACTGACCAGATAACACTTCACAATTCATACGTGTCGGCATTCCTACGCTGCCCCCGGAGGTAATGCCACTTCATATACTGCTATCCAGTGATATTTGGCATGTCAGTGTATAATGCATCTATAAAGTGCTCACCTAAATGTCTCCTTTGCACATGATCTACAGAAATGAAAGGAACTATGTCCCAAAACATATTTTCATATTTCATGACCCCACGTCTGGTTTGTTCGTACAAATCATTTTGTATTGGTTAAACTATTTTTAGGTTCCTACATCATGTTCTCGGGCAGTTCAGAAACCTGAGCCTACATTTCTGGGAGTGCTTTAGGAAAAGGCTGGTTGTAAAAAGTGAGAGACATTTAATCTTAACTGAGATAAAAAAAAAACCCAGAAGAATGGAAATGAGTTTTAATGGAAACAGCTTTTTCATTTGCTCATTACAGAAGCACCAAGGAGGCAAACAGTGGACTCCGAAATGAGTAATAAAGTTTCCCAGCAGTCCCTTGTGAGTCACTGCTGGACTCGATACAACAGTTTTTTGGAAAGTATACGACGTAACTGCAGTTCGTGGAAATCGTTCACTTGTAGAGATCAATGTGCTATTTAAAACATTTGAGTCATTTATGCCACTTAAAAGTTTGAAACAAACCCCTTATTCCCATGGCAATCATCTTACATTGTTCAGACCTAGATCTCCGCAGACAGAACTGTCAGCGCGTGATTGGTGGTGTTTTTTTGTCCACGCCTTCTGCCAAAAATCCAAAGCATACCACCTCATCTGTAAAACGTGGTGGTGGGGGTTTTTCCCGCACCTCCAAAATTCAGTCTTAGAAGTCTTATCCTTCTCTGTATCTCACCATCAGTCATTCCAAACACATTGAATGATGCTGATGTCTGGACTCCAAAGTAAGATCTTCTCCATGTCCTTCAGCCCTCTTCCAGGGTCATTTTTCCACACTGTGAAGTTGGACACCATCTCCACTGGATGTTTTGATGTTTTGAACTCACAGCAACTGTGCGAATCTGCCTCGCTGCGTAGACAGCTCCACACCCCCATCCGACTATGGACAGTTGGACCACCTCCAGCTGTTGTGCTCCATTCTTTCCTGCAACTTTAATGATGCTTCCGTACAGAGATGCCAGACCATCGAATATATATGTGACACTGAGACACAGATAGTGTTTTGAAGGCCACGAGGCTCTGCTGCTTGTGCTGCAGACTTGCAGTGCTCATCCGCCTCCTGCTCACCCAGCCAGCACACAGCAGGATGACGGTAAGGTGCATAATCATACCTCTGTATAATCAACACAAATAGGCAGGTAGACATGGACCACAGAACTATCGAGTGCTCTTGCAGCTAAATGTACCACTGCTGCTCGGAATAGCTGTCGAATGTGCAGCACTGAGTCGAGTGTGCTGACAAATCATACAGCAACAGTGAAAACCACTGGAAATGAGACAGTATTGCTGAGAAGGCCACAATCAAAGGCTGATGGTTACAATCTCAGGACCATCACGGCCAACTGTAGAAGTGTAGTAGATTAGCATCATGGTTTAAAATGTGTTGTCCAGCCAAAACTGGACAAAAGAACGTAGTGGTTAAAGCGCTTGACTGAGGTGCCGCTGTCAGGCCCTTGAGCAAGGCCCCTAAGCTTCTCTGCTTCAGGGGTTGTAAGGCTATAATAATGTAGATAATAAAGGTATTTCATTTTAATTTCATAATATTAAGATGTCTTCAGTGATAACCTGATAATTAAATGGAGAGCTGTGCAGCAGTAAAGACTTAAGTAGAAGATAAAGTGGCATGCAAAAGTTTGGGCACCCCAGGACAAAATGACCAACAGTGAAGCAAGTTGAAGATGAAATTATTATATTATTGTTCTTGTTTTGCAAATGTATGGGAACTCTAAGAGATATGAGTGCTCAGACCTTAATTAGTCTGTTGGGGTTATGGCTTTTTCCCAAAGCACAACAGTCATGGGTTCTTCTAAGCAGTTGCCTAGCACTCTAAAAATGAAAATGGTTGTGACCCACAAAGCAGGACAAGTGTTTGCAGGTTTTTTACAAGCAGTGAGCCAACAGTGCCCCAAGAATCCCCAAGGCACAGCCCTGCCATAAACTGGAGGCCCCAAGAACTCCCAAGAACATTGTACCGACTGTTAAGCATGGTGGTGGGAGCATCATGCTCTGGGGTGGTTTTGCTGGAACTGGTACACCGAACAAAAGTTATGGAATAATGAAGAAGTAGGACTTCCTCTGAAAGAACTATGCCCCCAAAACACACATCAGAGGTGGTTGTGGATGGGGTGTGTGAATGATCAACAGATTACAACACCAGTGACAACCACACCATGTGGGAGACTGGGGTTCGATTCCAGGTCTGGTCAACTATGCTGTGCTCCACCAGTAAGAGTCCCTGGGCAAGACTCCCAACACCACTCCGAGTCTCCGCTGTAATACGAGTAACCTTGGAAGTCGCTCTGGATAAGAGCTCCAGAAATTTGCTGTAAATGTCCCACCAGTTGGCAAAGAACTTTTTAACTACAAGTACGTGATTCTGCTCAATTTGTGACAGAAATTCAGTAATATGAGCGCCAGCATGTTCGTGTTGTTCGGGCCCTAATTAACACCCACGGTGTTTAGATTACGTCCAGCTGGACACAAACGAACATTGCAAGTGTTAGTCCTGCTCTGGAGATTTGGCTGATTGGCTGCTGGAGAAGTGGGACACATATAAGCACTGGGGAAGTGGCCACTTTATAATCTAGCCAAACACTCCTGTTCAACACTCTCACACCCCCACACACACTCACAGCGGCAGCCTCTTTCCACATGTGCTTATACACTCTCACTCTCAGTGCCGAACCCCTGCTAAAAGCAGAAAAGTGGAAAGCCAGAGTTTGTGTTGTACAAATGTATTCAGCTGTGTGTGGACATTAACAGGGACGGAGCAGTAAGCAACATCACCAGTCCAACAACGCAAGAGCACTTTTACAGCAAGACTTTTAAACTGATTAAAGCTTCTATATCACAAGGATCTCCATCAACATCTCACTGCAGAGAAAGGAAAGGAGGGGTTGAAGCTTAACTGCAGGAAATCGGGGTGTAAATACACATCATTGGACCATATAGTCTTCTTATTGCTCTGAATGAGCTACATATATATAATTAACTCAAGATTTTTGTCCTAGAAACATAATAAACACTCTCAGGAAGCTAAAAGGGTCCAGGGTCTATGTAGATATACAGTACACCTACATATCTCCAGATCTATCCCTGATCGAAAATGTGTGGACACTATTGGATGCTCTATCAACACTCCACCCCTACCACACCATCTGCAGAACTGAGTGAGAACATTCAAGCTGCATGGGATGGATCATCACAGGACACCATTAGGAACCTCTACAGCTCCATGCAGAGACGTCTGGCATGTTGCGTTAAACCCGACGCCGTCCTGAGAGACACCACTTCTGTATGAGTAGATCAATGAATATTGATCAGATCAGACTACATTTA
The DNA here is from genome assembly GCA_034509495.1 of Acestrorhynchus altus. Classification (NCBI taxonomy): domain Eukaryota; kingdom Metazoa; phylum Chordata; class Actinopteri; order Characiformes; family Acestrorhynchidae; genus Acestrorhynchus; species Acestrorhynchus altus. The sequence goes on along the minus strand of CM067517.1, from coordinate 27,735,534 downwards.
TCAGTTATTGATCCTGATAACTCCACACTTCTTTTTATGGAATTCATGGAACTCTACACTAAACGTTCTAATAATTGAGAAAACAGATTCTGGATTACATGAACTGTAATTCTGAAATGTACAATCTGAAGCCTAAATGTGCTTAGATAATAAGCCTCTCAAGGGGCCGATGAGATTAACAATCTTAAAAGCTACATTATTTGCTTTGGCTGCTGAGCAAATAAGGCTCTCAGAACACAAAGGGCCTTATAGGCCTCTAATACACACTAATCATTAGTAAAAGGTCAATATTAGCATGAACAACATGATGAACAGGGCTTTATTATGACCTAATCCCTCCAATTTCCCCGAAGCCAAATCAATTCCGGCTTAAACATCCTTATTCCCCCCGGTTTGGAGCTGTGCACACCTCTTAGATACACAGCGCAAATGTCCCAAATGAGGGTCTTATGAACAACATGTGTCTGAAACACTTCCCCCACCAAGACTCATTATGGAATTAACAGCAATAATAATAATAACCCGTTTCCAAATCCCAGTTTAAAGGCCAAAGGAGCTTCCAGTGCATGTTTACTGCTCTGTCCACGTGAACATGATCAACCTGCATACAGACTCTGACTGATCAGAGAGAGGGGGCGGGGCTGATGCTCAACCTGCATACAGACTCTGACTGATCAGAGAGAGGGGGCGGGGCTGATGTTCATCCTGCATACAGACTCTGACTGATCAGAGAGAGGGGCAGGGCTAATTATGTCACAGACCCAGCTACTGGGTTACAGAGGAAAATTCACATGAAGTTCATGTGAAGAACCTTTCAAATATTTAAATAAGTCAACGGTAAAGGTTCTGTACCAATCTGAACAACCTGGTTCTTTATCAAACCAGAAATGAGAGTGGTTCAAAAAGAACCTTTTGTAGCTCCTTTGTTTTATGGTGCACTGTTAAGGGAATGGTTTTGCTCCGTTACTATCCCTTCTAGACTTAAATGGCAAACTTGTTCAGCCGTGCCGGTCCCCAGAGTTGCTCCACTCCATCTTTATGGAAATCAAAAGAGAGCAAGGTTCTCACCTCTGAGACGCACTTCGGGTTCCAAGTGATAGAACTCTTCCTACACTGAAGGCCCTGATGCTCTTCATTTTGTTTCAAATGTTTCCCAATGTCCCTACTCCATCAGAATTGCTTTCCCGAGTTTGTATTACTTGCAAGGCAGAAGGAAGCCCAGCAGGGAGGGACGGGCAGATTGAGGGAGCTTGTTGGTTTGACCTGAAAAGATGTATTTGTTCGTTCGTGAAGCTCATGTTTGCTTGGGGTTATGCTCCAGTCTTTTGCCTAAAGCGTCAGGAAAGTTAAAAAAGCATGTAGTTAATGTTTCAAACAAACAAGGCCCTTGTCCCAATGTGGAACGAGTCCCGTCCTGGTTTGTGAACCTAATTTTGAACAGTTCTGCTCATATCCACTAACAAAAATAGGTTCCAAATTCTGATAAAGTTCTCGCAGCGAGAACCAAAGATAAGTAAGTGTTACAGCTCGATCACATTCCATTCATCTTCTATGTTGTCGTCTTCAACAATCTATTGCCAAAGGTTGATCCATGTTTGCTTTTTGGAGAAAAACAAACATCTCTAAAACAAACACATGCAGGTAGTCAATACGAGCTACCGTCTTCTCATTTCTGTTTACTGACGATGTGGAGTGCACTCTGTTGATGATGTATTACGTGATGTTCCACGTAAACTGGTGTAAATGTGGACTGGTTTGCTAAACACCACAAAATTTCTTATAAGCCTTAACAGAACCAGCTCAAAAACCAGAACAATGAACAATGGAACAATGGAAGCAAACTGCACATACGTCTAAGATCTCTTATCATCACCAGTTCAGGTTTACAGTGATGCCACAGCCATCCACGAGTCCTGTTTTTTTCACAGACTGAGAGCCCAAAACATTAGATTTGCTTCTCCTCCAAGCATGCACAGCTCCACTGATGGTAGTTTGATGGTAGTTGAGGTCATTTCAGAGTCGGAAATGAAAACGACTAAATCGGGGGGAAAATTCTTAATAAATATCAGACATTTGTCTCAAACCACATCGAGCTCAGGTCCAGTACCAGCATTAGAACACGTAAACGCGTGGTGCATTTCCTTTCTGAAGGGTACCTCATCATTTTAGGCACCCCGGTGAACACAGTCTCTAGAGATGGACTGGGTTGTGTGTGTTAAATGGTTTTGACTGTAATCAACATCAGTAAAATAATCAAGTCCCGTTATCACAGGAAGCCCCACAGGCAGCAGCGGCGTGTTAACTGTCATATTTACTGATGAATGTGGCTTTTATTTTGTTATTCACTGACAGCCTAAACTCGCCGTGCTAAACGTTCTATCAGAGGGGCTATTTTGTGAATGGTTGATGACAGCCTTTTCAGGTGTCAGTCAACTGGGGTAATTATAATAGCAGGTGCGCTTGGAGCGCTGCAATCTCTGGACTACGTGACTATTTCTCTGACTTTCAAAAGTATCAAAGCTTGTTTTAGTTCTACCGGAAGACTCAAACGCCGCACCTTCCTCCCTTCTTAACTGAGTAACTGCCTCAACATGCCTTTAGAAGCCTCCTTGCTGCTTTACAGATGCCACACCTGCCTTCCGCCACCACCAGTTTGGTCCCATTAGTCGTCCAAGGGATTGGATCTGCCACTGCCTTTGTACCTGGCAGGATCTGAGACGACCCAAAGGTTCAAGACCTGGCCCGACTAAGGGACCAACACCAAATGCAACCTACGTTACACATCATAACTGTCACTCATTTACCGTTGATTGTACACACTTGGTTTATTGTTCTCAGGGAGCACTCACAGGATTATAATCACAGCAAAACTGTTGCGTCCACCACCACCTGGGGCAACTCTGGATAGTGCCCAAGTGGGGACTTTATGGTTAATTCCATGTGTTTGATCTGTGATAAACCTCATGCAAAACCTTTGTATCGCCAATATTTCAGCAGAAGACAAGGTAAAAAGAAGACAATTGGGAGATGCAAATGATGTCAAAAAGTGGAAAAATCTAAAAAAATCAGAAATTTCAAAAACAATCGCAAAAATAGAGACAAGGTTTTAGCATCTCAATGACGGTGCCAATCTTGTTCTTGTGGGCATGATGGTTCTTTAAACCTTTTGAAGGCTCTTCATGAACACATATTTCACATTTTCTTTTTTAAGAATGTGGTTCTTCAACGCCATTTATATTTTTGAACGTGTAACAGTAAGCGAAAAAATAAAGAAGTGTCCAGATCAATGGATGGAGCTGCAGCTCATTCTGTAGTGGCTGAGAAAGCAGTAGAACAACCAGAATGAAAGTAAAAATTAAATCAACGATAGAAACGGTGTTGATATCAATGGCGTAGACGTGTCCACACCAATGTCTCCACACCACCACCCCTTGCACAATTCACCCCCTCAGTCTTGTGCAATAAGTCCTGAATATGCTACTCACACCCAAACTATGTTTGACGTTGACCTTTTTTTTTTTTTTTTCTGGAGAGGATTCAATTATCGGTGCGAACGAAGCTGTAATCACTGAATATTTCTGGGGACACTTCACTTCCAAATATATGCCCTTGGTTGATATTTCAAAAACCGAGTGATAAGATGGGTCAGGTCAGGCATTTGTTAACAGCAAGTAAGAATTTGCCCTGCAGCCCTCGGCTCACTATGGGACTCTTCCTACAATTCAATTGCCACGGTGCAGTTTCATGCCTTACTCGTTCATTACTGGCTTGCCAAATCATCATTCTGTCTGGGGGTCATAGGTGTTCTGTTTATTGGCTTATTGGTCCCTGCTGAAAGTCCACTCTGATGGAGATACCTGGACTCTGACTGATGATGTACCAAATTCTTTCAGACAAGCACCAGGAGGAGCGGCTGTCAGCTTTTATTTCCACATACATTTCAGTCTGCGGACACAGAAAGGCCTTCTTTTGCGACAAAGCTGTAAATCGGCATGGTTGTGCATTCTCTCCAGAAACCACACTTCAACAGGCAAGAATCGGCCTAGCTTCTGGAAAGGAAAATTGTCGCTGGGAGGATGGGATGGTTTTCCGCTGTTTGTCAGCGCTCTGAAGGATAAAGCAGTGGGTTATTGATCATATGGTTATGGGACTGAGAGACATATCTGCTAAGCTGCATCTGTTGGGCCCTTGAGCAAGGCCTTCAAACCTCTATGCTCCAGAGGCACTGTGGTATGACTGATCCTGCCCTCTGTCACTGGCTTTCCAAGCTGGAATTTTGCTGGGTTCCAGACTGTGCGTAAACATGTTCCTGAGATATGTGGAATCAATTCGGTGTCCAATATTTTGCTTTTTTTTTATGGACACCTCTGGACATGAAAAGTATGTATATAAAACAGTTGGAAGCCACCATTAAGGACACCGTATTAAAGACAATAGCCTTTTTTTGAGAGCATTTCTTCTGACCATTCACCAAGTGAAGATCTAGAACATCACATGCTTCATCTCATTTCAAACACAGAATGTTCTGATCTGATCAATATTTATTGATCTACTCATACAGAAGTGGTGTCTGTCAGTAAGGCGTCGGGTTTAACGCAACGTGCCGGACGTCTCTGCATGGAGTTGTAGAGGTTCCTAATGGTGTCCTGTGATGATCCATCCCATGCAACATGTTCTCACTCAGTTCTGCATCCCACACATCATAACAGTCTATGTATATGTAGTCTGTACATGTAGGGCATCACTGCTTGGTCAATCTATTGGTTCTTCCTCTCCGTGGTTTGTGTAGATCACTGAGTGTCATGTCGCTGGTGCGTGCCTTCTTCTGTCCACTGCCGCCAACAGCGTGCTATGGTAATGTGTGTGTGACTGGTACGGTGCATAATACGTTGATCTATCAAACTCTTCCAACTGCTCTAACTGCATTCAAACTCTTCTCTGAAGGATACTTCACTTCACACTTCAAGGATGCTACCAACACAACGGCACAAGTCCCAATAGAAAGTACAGGCAATGGGATGACCTTACATAGTCAGTCACATACAGTGATAAGGCCAGTCCTTGCTTATGTAACATATCACTATAAGCGAGACACTTTATTCATTCACGTCTCATTGTGTATTGAACTCGGCTAAAAAAAAATCAATTCATTTTTTTTTTCAAAACATCCAAAATCTAACTTAACTCTTAGAACTCGAGCTTTGCGCTTTGCAGGCAGTTATGCCATTTTCAAGGATTCATAACTCAGGATCAAAGCAACCTACAGTCATGGTACACATAACAAATTACAAGACTTACACCCTATCAAACCTATCCTTCTGATGAATACAAACCTACCATTATAAAAATAATATTCATGGTTTTTTCGGGGGGATTTTTGGACTACAAGCACTTTGAAGAACTTATTTTTATTAATATCCTTTGTTAATTTAATCTTTACAAATAATGCATCAAAAATTGCATATTCAGCTCAAAAACTGAAAATATTGTAGTATAAGTAGATGTTTTGATGAAAACATGGTCAAATTCATAAACAAATATTTAAATTCTGTTCATTTTCACATCTCAAATGAAGAAATAGGAGTCTAGGATCTCCTGAAAATAACATCAGAGCACAGGGTGAAGACAAGGACATGGACAGGTCTACACCAGGACAAGCCCATCTGAAAGTGATTTGGATGGATTGTGCGAGTGTGGGCAGGGGCGATACTACGTTTGATTGCTGCTAGAAACTCCAGGAACCGCAGCATCACACCTGTCCAGATCTTCACTCTTCAGTTCCTTGACGACTCTTTTCCAACACAGCGAAGCATTATCATTGGGTTACCTGTCAATGATCGCTCGTATTGGCCAAGTGCCTCCAGGCATAAGAGCTGGGCCCAGGTTTCATTTCTCTCTGCGACAAAAGATGCTGAAGCAGCAAAGCTCAAATTAGAAAGTTTAGGAGGCTCTGCTGATACTGCTGGGCTCAGATTAGCTCCACGTAACGCTGAGCAGTTACACACATCCCTCAGATGGCCCAGCAATATACTGCAGAAGTAAGCGCTTACCCTGATCCTGACGTTCTCAGTACCCTCCTGAAGGTAAGCCGTACAAGCCAAGACTATGCTGTTCACGTCTCGGAAGAGGATTGTGCTGAAAGGGTGAAATTAGTTAGGCTCGCGAGGCGAAGTCGTTTCATTCTCAAGAGGTTTGCTATTGTTGGAGGCCTATGTGTAAGAAATTAAAGTGCTAGGACACTCGCCTAGAACAATTACAAAAGCCTTCTGCAGCTTAAAGAATTCGCTGCATTGTATTTCAGAAGGGTGTTCGGAGTGAAGCGATGGCATTGCGTTCTTTTTCCGTGTGTAATTCTTCACACTGACAGCTACAATGGCCAACCATTCCTGGAATCTCTGAAGAACACAACCCCAGGGGCAGAAGAATAAAAAAACGTGCTACCTTTCAAACACCAGCGATGCTCTTACATTGACTGCTCTCCTCTGTGAGTCAAATCATTCAGGAGTTTGAGCTGTTGGATCTTTGACAGAAAGCTCAGTATCACTGTCTGATGTTTCCGGAGAGCTGCCAGTAGTAACTACTGCTATGTCCAATTCTGCCGTGATCTGACATCTGGCCACTGTTGCAGAGAGAAAAGACCAGGTTCGGGCTCTTCGTCAAATCAGGTTCTGTCAAGACAGTTGGTTTAACTGGTCCATAACAGGAAAGAAGGCTTACCTCCGTTCTGGTCATTATGACCACCTCCTTGTTTCTACACTCACTGTCCATTTGATCATCTCCTCTGACCACACAGGAGCACTTTGTAGCTCTATAATTCCAGACTGTAGTTCATCTGTATCTCTGCATACTTTATTCTCCTCCTTTCACCCTGATCTTCAATGATCAGGACCCCACAGGACCACCATAGGGCAGCTATGATGTGGGTGGTGGGTCATTCTCAGCACTGCAGTCACACTGACATGGTGGTGGTGTGTTAGTGTGTGTTGCTGGTACGAGTGGATCAGACGCAGCAGTGCTGCTGGAGTGTTTAAACCCCTCAGTGTCACTGCTGGCCTGAGAACAGTCCACCAACCAGAAATGTCCAGCCAAGAGCGTCCTGTGAGCACTGACGAAGGACTAGAGGACGACCAACACAAACTGTGCAGAAACAGATGAGCTTCTGTCTCTGACTTTACATCTACAAGGTGGAGACTATAGCTACTGGTCTCCACCAGGGACGTCAAGTGGGATCAGAAGGTACATATGAACTTTATTCTTGGTTGCTTATAGAAACTTTACTGTATTTATCAGACTGCAAGATTAATCTGATTACTTCGGTTGCCACCCACCACCCACCACCCCCCCCGTTCTCCGCAAGGATCGGCATCTTCTGTAAGTAAGGCTGACATGAAAAGCTCTGACACGCTCGCACAACGAGAGAAGAAGAACTGTGAAGAAAGCGAAGGAAAGAGGACGTGAAGCTGCCTGGATTCTGATTGCAGATGAAAAAAAAGAGAAAGAGACTGAAAGAAACTTTCCTGATCAAAGAGGAAGAGTGTGTCTGAACGCTGCCACTTCTGTAAGCCTCCTAAAAAAGTCAAGAGAGAAAAGCACAGCCGAGGGTTCTCCTGTGGGGATGGATGTTAAGCTCTTAATCCAGCCTAACGACAGAAACGACCAAAAACAGGCACCAACCACCACCATGTTTAACAGAAAACACTGTTTACATTTCCGTCCCGGGTGTCTGATCTCTGACTGTTACATCCAATGCGAAAAAGCCCATTTCAGATTCTGACGTAAGGCCCTTTGACACCGAGTCACCGATTTTAACGGTTTCAAAAAAGAACGTACGTACGCATATTAATACATTTTCCATTCAGAGCCTGCTCGATTTTCTGACTGGCTGACCAATCACAGCTCTGTTATTGTGGCCACAGACCATAAGTAGATGATGACAGAACAGCTTCTCTTGTTTGCAGCAGAACATAAAAGGTTATACGACCAGCTGACTATAAAAATGCAGAGGTTAACGGAGATATGTGTCGGAGCAGAGCTGTAGGCCAAGGAATGATGGTGAGAACTTTACAGGTACTTTATGAAGTCGGTTTGAAGTTCATCTAAATGCATCCTAGACTATTCATGGCCGCAAACTCCTCCCTGATGAGTCAGGGTAATTGTACTGGTTGCGAAAGGGCCTTTATATTGACACTTTGGGATTCATTCGTTTGGATAAACTATAGTGTAACATTTTTCATTGCAGGTAAAATGAGGAAATACTCTCGATATATCTCTGCACACTTCATGACGCCAAGCCGAAGCCTGGCGTTGTTTTTACACAGAAATGCAGAAAAGCTCTGCTGTTTAAAAACATTTCAAATGAAACCCTGACAAGACAGAAGCATTGTACCAAATATGAGATCTGACTCTCGTGGACCCTGGACCATAACACGCTTAAGATGCTTATTATTAAGTATTATTAGATGGCATGAAAGTGACTGCTGCAGCGCTGCACAAAAGAGGAAACAGCAGGAGATTGCTGATGATGAGTCCAAGAACATCTCCATGAAGACAGACATGACTGGAGACCAGTCTGGACTGCTGGCAAGGACAAAAAAAAAACAAAAAAACACTACCGTTGCTTTCTGGCCACTTCCAAGGATATTTTTCTTAATGTTTTTTACATCCTGAACAAGATCAGAAGCTCCTTATTACCAGTAAATGTAGAGTAAAGCATCTCATTGGGTTCCATTAAGAAGAGGGTGTAGATCAAGGGTTTCCAACCTTATCCGCAAACGACTGATGTGCTGGTAGGTTTTCATTCCAAACAAGCTGTAGCACATCTGATTCTGCATGTTTATTCAATTGGTCTCAGTCTTCACCTTTGATCAAGTGAGATCCTGCCTTGCTGGAGTGAACATCTGCAGCCACACCAGCCCTGTGTGGATTAGACTGGACACCCCTGCTGTAGATTACCCTACAGTCAAATTAGGCTTGAATTAATTTAGCCTTCAAACTGACAGTTACTCCTCTTGATGTTTCTGACCATCACGTCTTGGCCTTCACACATCATCTCCTCAACTTCTTCCACCTTCCACCACAATCTTCACTCTCTCTCCCTCATCTCTTCTCTCCACGATTCTAACAGCCCTTCCTTCTCCTCCCTCCCACTGGAAACTGCTACAAGCACTTTCCTTTCATCCATCTCCTCTTCATTCAACCTTCTCTGTCCTCTCTCTCCAAGGCCTGCAAGAACCTCCAGACCTACCCCGTGGCTGACTGATGTTCTGTGCAACAGCCGAAGAGAGTTGAGTCAAGAAGGTGGAAAGAATTGCAACAGAACTCAGTTCTTGAACTCTCCTTTCTTTATTTTCAGTGGAAGCAACTGCTGCAAAATCATCCTTTAATGAGGAGAAACTGGAAGTATCGGTTTCTGGTCCAGACAAGCTCTTCTCTCCTAAACCCCCTCCTCCCACTGCATCCACTACCCTCACTCCGGAAGATTTTGTCACCTTCTTTAAAGAGATCTTTGACAAGATCCAATCTTTTCTACCCACCTTCCCTACCTCCACCTCCTACATCTGTCTTTCGGCAGATGACACCCTTCATCTTCTTACCTATAACAATTCAACCATCCCTTCCACACTATTTCAGACAATTGCTCCAGACCTTCTCCCTTTCATTACTTTCATCATGAACAGCACATTGTCATCAGGTCATGTTTCATCTACCTTTACGGCTGCCAGATTGGTCCCAATCTTGAAGAAGACAACTCCAGACAGCATGGATATCAGCAAGGATACACCGGTACCTCTTCTGTTTTTCCCCTCAAACGTCCTTGAACGTTCTGTCTATAATCAGCAATCTTCCTTTGTTTCAACCTGAACAATCTACAGAACCCAAACCAATCTGGCTTCCAAACAAAACCCTAAATATTAAAAGTTGTTTATTTATGCATCAGTGGATCTCTTCTCATGACTTTTATTCTGAAATTTGAACATTGTCTGAGCAAAGAAAGTCAGAGTCTGTATGCAGGTTGAGCATCAGCCCCGCCCCCTCTCTCTGATCAGTCGGAGTCTGTGTGCAGGTTGATCATCAGCCCCGCCCCCTCTCTCTTTGATCAGTCAGAGTCTGTATGCAGGTTGAGCATCAGCCCCGCCCCCTCTTTCTGATCAGTCGGAGTCTGTGTGCAGGTTGAGCATCAGCCCCGCCCCCTCTCTCTGATCAGTCAGAGTCTGTATGCAGGGTGAGCATCAGCCCCGCCCCCTCTCTCTGATCAGTCAGTGTGTGTATGCAGGTTGAACATCAGCCCCGCCCCCTCTCTCTGATCAGTCAGAGTCTGTATGCAGGGTGAACATCAGCCCTGCCCCCTCTCTCTGATCAGTCAGTGTGTGTATGCAGGTTGAACATCAGCCCCGCCCCCTCTCTCTGATCAAGTCAATCTGTATGCAGGTTGTACACGTGGACAGAGCAGTAAACATGCACTGGAAGCTCCTTTGACATAAAATTGGGATTTAATTCAAATGGAAACGAGTGATTTTTAGTTTTCTGGGCTGAATTACTGTCTGATAATTCAACAGACGATGATTAGACCACGGTTAGATAAGGTACGCATTGGTTATGATATGTGTATCATGTCTGTTGGTTACTCTGATCCTGAGATACCATATGAGCTATGTATGTGCAGACTATCAGGAGCTCCACCCACCTCCAAGACACGTCGTCAGACGGGGGCTCCTAAGCCCTTATCTCATAAAAATTCATTCTCTGCACTACTGCTGCTCACAGGTGAGAAGGCATCTTTATAACAGATGTAGTGATGGTTACATTTTTCATTTGGACAGAGTTTCCCTTTAATAATCTATGTGTGGCGCTTCATGCCATGAATTTTAATACTGTGTCAGACGGATAAATCCTCACTTCACTAATTCTCTCACGAGAACCAGTGAGATTCAACAGCCGACGCAAAGTCATAAATCATTTTTGATTCATTAAACGATGTTGTTGTAATTAAAATTAAAATGATTATTAACAACAAGCCCACGGCAAAGCATAATCAACTATTTACAAGGCTGCTGTTTATATGTAAACGTGATTAAAGGGATATATCGTGAGAAAAAAAATCATTTTTTCAAGAAAATATTTGACAAATAAATACTATTAAAGTTCTGTAAGGGTCTTAAGATAGAACGACTAGTAATAGTAATAATTAGGAATAAAATTTCTTATAATATTATAATTTGAAACTGCACCACCGCTCATTTCCTGGGAGGTAAAAGGGATAATCCACCTTAAAAATGAGTTTATACCTGCATAAACCCATTATTCTATCAACAAAAATCCTTATTGATGGAATTAAACTTCTATCTATCTATCTATCTGTCTATCTGTCTATCTATCTATCTATCTATCTATCTATCTATCTATCTATCTATCTGTCTATCTATCTATCTATCTATCTATCTATCTATCTATTCTACATTATGAATTGAGCAAACCCTTTAATATCTTCATATAGTTGCTCCTGCATCAGAGTGTTAGGCAGCTGCTTAGAGGAGTCACAGTATTTATAAAGCTTACAAACGTGCATCAGCTGACCCGTCCTAATGAACACAGACAGCAGAACAGTGCACCTTCACCACCTCAGAGTCTGACCCATCCACCCCAGGGTCTTTTGCAGTCAAATACAGGCCCTGATTTGCCTTTCCACGGCCATCCTCCCAGAAGCGCCCTCAGGTTGCGGATTGAACTGCCTTTAACCCACAGCACGACCAGAACCATCTGGTCAAAAGCTAGAACGTCCCACTCTAATCATCCACAAAGCCGATCAATGAAGTACCAATAATCCCCCTGTAATACATCAAACACCAGCTCAAACGCAGAGACCAAAACCCATTTTAGATGTTCAATGGTCACATTTTCAATTTGTAGGTTTTGCTTGCTTCTTTTGCCGTCACTTGCTTACCCACCTGAGGAGTGTGTGTGTTGGTGTGTGTGTGTGTGTGTGTGTGTGTGTGTGTGTGTGTGTGTGTGTGAAAATGTGCTGCATTGTGCAGTCAGGCTCTCTCTTGCTGTCGATCCCAGAAGACCGTCTGTCATTTTGGAAAGCTGAACACATGCGCGCAAACACACACACACACACGCGCGCGCGCGCGCACACACACACACACACACACACACACACACACACACACACACACACACACTGTCTCGGGAATACAGATGAGAGAAAAGCACTATAGCGTCACTCGAGGTGTCGCTCGTTAATGCAAAGATAATCAGAGCGTTAATTAATTCACTTTCTTGTAGAGCGATTTGCATTAATGACTTCCGTGCATTATTGAAATGTATTTCATGTTAGGAAATTGTGACAAACAGCATAAACTGTACAGGCCACACACACACACACACACACACACACAGAGGAAAGCACACGGATTTCTTAAGCGCATCAGGGTTCTTCAGCTACAGCTTTGGCCGTTATTGTCCATTTAATAAATAATTCAGTACAAATAATGTGATTTTAAATGACATCAATCTTTTGGAGATTACTTTACAACTTTACAACTGTGAACTGGTGCAGTTAACTGGTGCAACTGGTACAGGTAGCTTTTACACCCAGTGTGGCCCACACACCTTTGTCGACGGACTACATATGTGATTGCCCTGTATTCCTGACTGGATTCCATTTGTGTACCTTTCAACAGAACAGCATTAACCTTTAGAACTCTAGGCTGATTTTGACATACTTTCATTCACCAAACTAATTTGAACCTTAATTATTTATGTGTCACTATTTTACCTTCTCAAGACTTTTATTCTGAAATTTGTGAATTATTCTGAAACACTGTGTGAATGGAGCAGATATCTATTAACAGATATGTGGGTCAGTGATGCCATTAGCCCCGCCCCCTCTCTCTGATCAGTCAGAGTCTGTATGCAGGTTGATCATGTTCACGTGGACAGAGCAGTAAACATGCACTGGAAGCTCCTCTGGCATTAAAACTGGGATTTAATTCAGTTGGAAATTAAATTAAACAGAACCGCATTAACCAGGAAACACAGGAATCAGTCTCAGAATTCCATGAACCAGTTTCATTTGCCTTAGTATTCCTGACTTGTGCCCGGTGATCGTGGAGATGCTGATTGAATGAATGAATTTCGTCTGATCCAGTCTCATGGAGAACTGGATTAACACCTTCTAAGGACCAGTTTGATCCAGTCTCAGACTAAAAAGAACCAGTCTGTTCCAGTCTGACTCAGTGTGTTTGTATTAACTAGTCTAGTCCAGTCTCAGTCGATGGAAAACAGCTTTTAAATCTCGATGGAACCTTTCAGAACAGTCTAGTGTCCCAGCTGATGCTCTGTGCTGCACCGATTACAGGTTTCTGTTCATTACTGTTGAAGTTCTGACTAAACTACTGCCTTTACAGGCTCAACGCTGGACATCTCATGTTCCTACACCCATTCGTTTTCCCCTTTCTTCTCTCTTTACCTGCCCCTGCTGCCTGACATACGCTGCTCCAAGTGCACATTAACCAGTCTGATCCAGTGTCAGTCCAAAGAGGTTTGAATTAAATGGTCTGATCCAGCCTCAGAACCACATTAACCAGTCTGATTCAGTCTCCATCTGTAACCAGTCTATGGACAAGCACATTAACCAGTCTGAATTGGCCAAATCTGAGACAGTGGTCCACATAATCCATATCTACAGACCCTTCACCCTCATTCTTTTCATGTAACAGTTTAATCTACATACAAAATCCCAGCATGCATCCAAAAAGTCCATTTCTGGGACCTAAAGACTTGGCTTTCATGTCTCAAAATGCATCACCACAGAAAACAGCGGACACACACTCGACGCTGGATATAATAGGAAACAGGTAGAGCGTTCAAGTGGCAAATGTAAGCTTGTAGATTCACAAGTCAGCAACACAAACCCTATTTGTACCCTCCAGTAAAGCGAACTGGGCAGCTGAAAAGAAAACACTGGACCTGTTCCAGCTCTGGCAGCTCCAGTGAATGAGAGTCTTTCAGATGCTGGAGCAAGAGGAGGCACGTCAAAGGCAAAAGTGAGTAAAACCTCACTGACACGTCTTCAGGACCGCGGGGAGTAAACGGGCATTCGGAATGACCGCTCCGGTGAGGTTAAATAAGGAAAGTGTGAAATCCGTACAAAAGCTGCTGTTTATAGATTCCAGTCTTCTTTTCAAGGTCTATCTAGGTCAACGTCTCAAAAGTCTCTTTTGAGGATTGGATTCCCTCGTAAACCAATTAAGAATTCCTCAAACCATGCACCATGCCAGAACCCTCTCCCGCAGGATGGAGAACAACAACTCCGGCCATGAATCTGTCTTCTGCCCACCAATCACGATGGTCCTGCCAATTGCTTCAGCTGTCGGCTTTCGGAGGACAAGGCACAGCGTTCGCCCCTTGGGCGAAGCCCAGACACCATCTTAAGGGTCATTCCATTACTGTACACATTCAAGCGCTGTTTATTAGAGCTCTTGAAAGGGCGCAAAGGATCAAGTCAACATGCAGTAAGTGTGGACTTCAGCAGCAGAGCTTGACCAGAAATAATTACAACCTGTTTTAGTGGTCAAAGCTGTACAATACACAACGTTCATGGGGCGCTTGAAAGATGGAAGTTCCACAAGCTATTTTCACACATCAGATCAAATCCAAACTTTTCTGGCCGTACGTGACACAGACGTGTCATTTGCTGGAAGTCTGGACGGTAGAAAACATGTCCAGTCTCAAGTTTCCAACTCCGATTCTGGCCACTTTCATTTGCAGAAATGAAACCTGATACATATCTAACTTGTGAGACACTGAACAGCCAGATCAGACATAAAAGAGAGAAAAGAAAAAAAGAATTATAGATATAAAAGATAAAATAACTCTATATTATAGGTAACGAGAGGGCAGGGCTGCAAAGAGACACGGGTGCAATCACTGATGACGAGGTGGGGCAAAGGCGGAGCCAAGAACGTAAACAGAGCACAGAGCAGAGACAGGAGGGAAAAGGGTGACTATTATGCTACTATTGTTATTATCATAATAACAGTTTACACAATCATTTCTAGGACAATATATCATCCAAATAAATCATTAGTGACAGGCCAGCCCTAATCGAACCCTTTCCCAACCCCCAATGAGTTTCCACTCGCTCATTTCTTTCTTTTAAAAGGAGTAAAGCTGCACTCTGTGGTGAGACTGTTTTATCAGTTCTTCTTCGAGTACACGGCAGACTGCAGTGTGTATTTGGTGAAACAGCACCACCAGCGGGCACGAGCAATGTACAATGTACACAGAACAATGTGCAAATGTACAGAGCCCCTAAGGTGACATCCCACATCAATCCAAATAAGTCGTGGACATGGACACATTGTGTCCTCGGTAATCCCCTCCCAGTCTTTTTGTTACAAGAAAGGGACATATTACATTCGAAACCAGACACTGCTTCATCCTCAGTGGTGGGTGGGTGTTTGGGGGGAGGGGTCTTTTCCTTACAACAAAATAAATAATGCAAATCCTGAACAACGGACTGTCTGGGGTGAAAAACAAACAGGTGGCAACCCTACGGGAATGAGGTTTAAGTCATAAGTTGCACACTTTTTCTCTTGGGCTGCATTTTTGTACAGATTTCGTGAGATTATGAGATGGTGAGATCACGGGCCCAAACGTTTGAACGACACTCCTCCGTCTCGGAGGTTCCAGCTTGAAACTCCGGGAGCTCACGGTACAGACTGAGCAGATTTCAAAACAGGGTTCAAGGTTCCCGAATGCGTCATTCATAATAAGCCTCATTACACTGTCTTCATCATTGTGTCCAACACAATGTCTCTGAACTAATCCTGAAGCACATTACAACGGCACCTTCCTGCCCCACTTCAGCCAGCGTCTAATTCCATCAGAGCTCTGGGAATGAGCTGATTTGTACTAGGAATTCAGAACACAATCAGCTCGGAGGAGAACACACACTTTAAACTCTTGAACAGCGGTGATCCACAGCAACCGGGAGACTGACTGAAATACAAAAGCACTTGTTTCTGTTAATTACATCGTCCCCTTTTTTAAAAAGAGCGGTTTGAAGCTGCAATAATGGAAAATGATTTCGCTAAGACAGATAGGCATACTCCGAACAACAAAGCCAAATAATCCACAAGCAGGCCGATATAAGGAGCATGAGCTTAAACCGATTCATGTGAAAAACATCGGGCGTAATTATCGCGGCTCATTAAACTGCCACATGGAGAGACAAATGGATTTCACATCTTCGTCTGCTAACTGAGCCGTTTGGGCCCAAGGTGACAAATTCAGTAATTAGTGATAGATGCTAGTGACTGATAGGAAGTCCAGCATGAGGCCGATGTAGCTAAACTTCACGGAAAACCTTAGTTGAGAAACTTTGCTGTATGTTCTGCATTGTTGTGGATCATCGGCGCAGTGTTCTTCAACCCTGGTCCTGGAGGCACCCTGCCCTGCACATTTTAGTGGATTCCCTGCTCCCAACAGACCCCCTGCAACTCAGCGTAAAATGTGCGTGGCCTTCAGGACCAGGATTGTGCAGCACTGCATTAGTGACCTCATTGCCACCAGGGATTTAAAAATGTCCTCAGACTCAAGTCCATCTATGAGTGGTGTCTGATGAAGGACAAGAGGATGACCAACACAAACTGTGCAGAAACAGATGAGCTTCGGTCTCTGACTTTACATCTACAACGGGGAGCAACTTGGCAGGAGCGTCTAATAGAGTGGACAGTGAGTGGACACAGTGTTTAAACACTCCAGCAGCACTGCTGCGTCTGATCCACACGTACCAGCGCAACACACACTAACACACCACCACCATGTCAGTGTGACTGCAGTGCTGAGAAGACCTGCTCTGTGGTGGTCCTGTGAGATTCTGATCACTGAAGAACAGAGACACAGATGGACGACAGTAATTAATTATAGAACTACAAAGCGGAAAGTGGTGATAGAAGGAGTGACTGAGTGTAGAACCATGGAAGTGGCCGGTCAGTGTAAATGAACACTGGCCAGCCCACATTTTCCCAAAAGCAGTCCAGCAGCTTAAGACACCAAGCAGGGTCAGATCTGTGCACCTCTGGAACATCTGCTCAAAGCTGAACTTGTACCAGAGTGATGGAAAGTGACAAATATGAGGAATGGAAGGAGCTTCTCATGACCCAAAGCATATCTCCTCACCTGTCAAACATGGTGGAGGTAGTGCTACGGCTTTGGGATGACGGCACGATGATTAAACTGCTGATAAAGGAAGCTCAGGATCAACCGAATGCCTCAAAACTCATCAAACACCACTCTATGCATCAGGTGGAGCAAGTGATAGTTGTTAGGTTCTTCATAGTTGTCCCAAGAAGAAGAGAACACATGTGTAGTAAAGGCTGATGGAGCATCATAATATGCATTCCAGACTTCAGTCACTGAATGCAAAGGATCTGCAACCAGGCAGTCAGCACAAGAACTGAACTGACCATGACGGGAGGTCATTCATAAAATCAGTTTTAATTCCTCCACAAACAATAACTGTGTTTTTATGGACTAGATGCTGCAGTTCCCAGAGTCCACAGTGGGCTGCTGGGTGCATCTCACCTACTTTCCTCCACCATTAACGCCAGAGCTGTATCCTTTGCTCTGATAGTGATGGATAGGGACTCCACGCTGCTACTTAACAGCCTTGGAGGAGGTCGGAGAACAAGAGTTGTCTAAA
The DNA here is from genome assembly GCA_034509495.1 of Acestrorhynchus altus. Taxonomy (NCBI): domain Eukaryota; kingdom Metazoa; phylum Chordata; class Actinopteri; order Characiformes; family Acestrorhynchidae; genus Acestrorhynchus; species Acestrorhynchus altus. Next base: position 27,717,824 of record CM067517.1, on the reverse strand, counting down.
AATGGCATGGAATTAATGGCAGACGTATAGAACACGAGCTCGTCTGTCCTTATTCGCTTAAGAAATGAGCTTTGTGTTAATATAATCTGCTGGGTTCTTTATGAAGAGAGGAGGTAGAACATCATCAGGTTCAAACCGACTGCTTGTTTAGCAGAGTTCCTGAATCTTGCTTTAACCTTTAGGGCTCATTTTGTGGGATGTTTTCATAGTTTGATGTATTTTATTCGAGAAAAAATGAGAAAAGACAGTCACACGTGCCAAGAGAGGTTCTGGACTAATCGAATTTGTCTTCATTTGAGATGGAAATATTAACTTTAAACTAATAAATATATATTTATAGGAATTTGAATACATTTTTTGTTTCTTAAAAGGATTTAAAAACTATTCATATCTTGTTGGAAATTGTATATTAATTATATAATATAATATAAGATTATATAATATAATATAATATAATATAAGATTATATAATATAATATAATATAATATAATATTAATATATATATATATAGATATATATAATATATATATATATATAATATTTTAAACAATATGATGTTGAATTTGTTCTGTTGTTGAACTGTTGTACAACTGTCCCACAGTCAATAAATAATGTGAATTATTTGTTAATTGTTTGATAATAGAACATTTTTAACAGTATTTACATAAAACACATTCAGATACACCGATGGGGGGGGGTTCTCAGCCCTGGTGGTCTTTAAAATAAAAGCCTATCATTTTCAATAAGACGTCTGAAACAAAGGCCTAAATCAGGCCCAGAATGAACAAAAGACCAATTTTGGATCAAAACAAACCAATCCAGCCAACACACAGCCTGCATACATTATCAAACATCAAACCCCTCAAACGCAGCCGCCAAACAACACAAGCTCGAACCAGAAACACAGCACTTCAGTAGATGTTTGGAGAGAAGCTTCAAAGGAACATAACGATGGAAAAGGTTGGTGGGGTCTTCCTTCGCATCTTCATGTTCAATATGAAAAACAGTTTGTTGGATTGATTCCACTTCCACAAACCCATGTGGCAAAAGCAAATACAGACGCAGAAGCAATTATAATCCCATTTGGCGGGACCCTAATTTGAAACGGGGTCTAAAGACGAAAAAAAGAAACCACGCCCCACCTTCTGGTGGAGCCTTGGCATCAAACCATCATATAAATCTACCAGACTTACTGCAGGGCACCGGAGTTTAACACAGCAAATAAATCAAACTGGATTACAACTATGTTGACCAAAATGGAGATACCTTGAAGACTACCTGAGGGTTTGAAAACCATTAGATATTATTAATAGATGAAGCGCAATAAGTCTTTAAGCAAGCCTCTCTCCATCAATCAAGACATTACAGTTATTGCTTTTATTACATACTGCTGAGCTGAGATGATTAAAGAGATTATTATTAAATTACATATAACTAATATTAAACTGGGGCTGCAGATAGATTTAAAAGGCACAAAAGAGTCAAAAGGACAAGATTCAAGTTTCTAAATGAATGCTTTCGTAGTGCTTACTAGACAATGAACTGTGCCCTATTAGACTGGGTAATTTCACAAAATGAAATCATGTACCAACATTTAGTCAAAAATGTCGGTTAAATAATAAAAGTAAATTTAACAGAAGATAATAAAATTAACATTTAGTCAAAAATGTCGGTTAAATAATAAAAGTAAATTTAACAGAAGATAATAAAATTAACATTTAGTCAAAAATGTCGGTTAAATAATAAAAGTAAATTTAACAGAAGATAATAAAATTAACATTTAGTCAAAATGAAAGTCAAGAATGTAACATTTAGGAAAAATTACATTAATTTAATATTATAAAGTTCAATACTATAATTTTTATAAATCATAAACTTAATAAATATAAAAATAAATGTCATGTTTTACTAAAGTTAAGATCAGAAACGTTTTAGTAAAATAACTATAATAAATATAATAAAGCTAATTTTTAGTAAAAGTAATTATCATACATGTAACGTAACATTCGAGTCATTAAAGTCATAATTCATACCATTAAATAGACGGTACCTCAGATGATGCTGGAATATGCTTTTACGTTTTTACAAGCTTGTTTTTATTGTCATGAAAGGCGTAAACAACCTTATGAAAGCTGCCTCCAGTGAAATGTTTCTGCTTTTGAAAAAGACGCTGCAACAGGATTAAACCCCGAGGGGTCACTGAACCTCAGTTAACCTGGTCCAACATCATCAGCACCATAATTCAGTCCCAGCGGAAGGGTTTTCTCTACCTCTCCAGAGCAGTTCTTCACACTGAGGAATATATGCTAGGTGGCCTGCTGCTGTGGTGACTTGTGCTGTTTTTTTTTTTTTTTTTGAATATGTCACCTGTCTTGCTGTATATGCAAAATGTACCCCTGTGTTAAAAATATGCATTATTCAGAGAGGTAATCACATACTGTCAAATTCTTGTAATAATAAAGTCCTGCCAAAAATCCGCTGTGCTTTCGCTGCACAATGATATATATGGTGATATAAAATGATACATAAGCAAAACAGGACTTATTTCCTTCTGGGCCGGCTTAAAGTGAACTAATAAGGATGGTGGGCTTATATTCTTAACACATAAATCCAAAGAAAAAGCACAAAGATGAAGAAGCTGCACACAGACTGAGAGTAGCTCCACAGGACTTCTATTACTCACTTGGTAAACCCATATATCAGTGGAGCCTTCTGCACTACTTTCAGAGCAGCTACTGCCGGAAAGCAGAGAAAAACAAGAGAAATCTCAGAAAGACTTGAATATTTATAAGCCTACAGTTTCCTCTTGTCTTTCTAGATGAACAAAAGCTGGTTTTTTGTGGGTGTATTTGAGAAAGGCTTCCAATGATACTGTAAAAACAACATTAACCCTTTTGAACCTTAGAATCACCTGTGATGTTTCTGTAGTTTGGACAAAAATTTATTTACCAAAAAAGCAAAAAAAAAGTATTATAAAATAAAAAAACAACCAGAATGTTCTCTTTATTTTTTGAGCCATCTATGTATGTATCAGTATTATCCCTTCTCAGGACCTTTTATTCTGAAATTTGGAACACTCTGTGACCAAAGAAAGAGCAAACTGCCCCTCCCTTCTCATTTCCCATTTATAACCCAACATCTGAGTCAGGGATGTCATTAGCCCCGCCCCCCCTCTCTGATCAGTCAGAGTCTGCATGCTTGTTGAGCATCAGCCCCGCCCCCTCTCTCTGATCAGTCAGAGTCTGTATGCAGGTTAAGCATCAGCCCCGCCCCCTCTCTCTGATCAGTCAGAGTCTGTATGCAGGTTAAGCATCAGCCCCGCCCCCTCTCTGTGATCAGTCAGAGTCTGTATGCTTGTTGAGCATCAGCCCCGCCCTCTCTCTGTGATCAGTCAGAGTCTGTATGCAGGTTGAGCATCAGCCCCGCCCCCTCTCTGTGATCAGTCAGAGTCTGTATGCTTGTTTAGCATGTACACATGAACAGAGCAGTAAACATGCACTGGAAGCTACTTTGGCATTTAAACTGGGATTTAATTCAGCTGGAAACGAGTGAATTTGAGCTGTTTTCCGAGCTCTTGCTTGTACATATTCAAAGCTGAGAGCTTCAGGAATGAACCCCAGACCTTTAATTCCCTTAATAAGTTATGAAATCATGAGGGAACAGACCACAACTGGACAGGAAACTGCTAATCAATCAGCTGCACTTTGCGGCGGTGAAAATGGAGGGACTGTAAAAATGGCCTTTATTTCTAATATGATCAACATTTTCATAACCCATCTGACCGTGTAGACGACAGCACACCTAATCACTCTCACGTCTGACTATCATTATAAAGGCTTAAATAACTGGTCATATAATAATTGTGACCGAAATACTCATCGGGAAGTCAGGAGTCCTCCTTAGGCATTTCATCTGGTGGGCACATAAAGCATCACACCTCCACTGACCATGTACTTCTCCTTGCTTGCAGTCTGCATACTGAAGTACGTCAGGGCAGCAAAGTGAAGCCTATGCACTGGCTTTAACACAATCTCCATACCAAACAGGTGGAAGTCCCGGAACCCAGCAAAGCATGAAATTAAGGCTGTCAATGAGAAGCAAAGGCACTGGATTAAAAATCAGTGTAAAATCAGAGCGAGTTAGTTCAGACCTCTACATATTTCCTCGTGACGAAGCTCAGGAGTGGGTGAACATACAGAGGCAGTGCATTCCTGGAACAAGAACCTGTGTGAACCTCTGTCAAGCATGTTGGTCTAACATCACACATCTCCACAGTACTGCTGATCTACTTATCACGCTGAAATAGAGCGTTCCACTGTGTTGTCCACTGAAGCTCCTCTGTTTCTGCACAGTTTGCGTTGGTCGTCCTCTAGTCCTTCATCAGTGCTCACAGGACGCTGCCCACTGGACGCCGTTCTCGGTCCAGCAGTGACACTGAGGGGTTTAATCACTCCAGCAGCACTGCTGTGTCTAATCCACTCGTACCAGTACAACACATACCAACACACCACCATGTCAGTGTGACTCCAGTGCTGAGAATGACCCACCACCCACATAATAGCTGCTCTGTGGTGAAGATCATTGAAGATCAGGGTGAAAGGAGAAGAATAAAGTCTGCAGAGAAACAGATGAACTACAGTCTGGAATTATAGAACCAGAACCACAGTTCTTAACTAGTAAATGTTAAGCTGGGAGGACGGTCTTTCCACCCATCTTGACCATCAAAGACCATCTTAGATCATCTAAAACCAACTGCCAGCACCAGCACACACTTACAGACACCGTTCCACAGCTAAACCCAACTGTGCCTCTTTCAGTGGCAGGTGTCTACATTTAACAAAGGTATTTGAACCTGTGAGCAAAGCTGTTTCCTAATATTCCACAGGGACAGTGAATAATGTGTGAATACGTAGATGAGCCTCAGCCAGTCTGTTTAAAAAGATGATAAGGTGCCATATCTAAGGCACCCCTAAGCCCGAGGTGAGATTACCTCCTGTAGATGGATGACACTTTGATTCAGAGGACAAAAGCGGCACTGCTACAGGAGACCATGCCAGGGGTCCAGAACCTGGGCTCAGAGCCAGGAAATATGCTTGGCACAAACAAAACCTGGAACTCTGGGGGTGTGATACATAACACAGCTATACCTTTAGTCCTACAGCTGGTTTAATACATCATAAAGTCATGCCGTTCTGTCTCTGTTGCACAACAAACTGCTCTGCTGTTCACCGCCGATTTCAGTTCATTTGCGCCATCACCAATACTATAGACACATTATATGCACTCTATGTCCTGCACCTTGTCTTACGAATGAATTCAGCTAATTTACTCTCTCTGCTGCTTTCAGATGCCTTGTCTGGTCATTCCCCCCCACCCCTCTTTCCTTCCCACCACCTCCAATATGGTCCAGCCCTGTTGCCCAGAGGGTAAGGCCTTGCCTACCATGTATTGCAGAATCTGCGAGGGTCTAGATATCTCAAAACCTAGACTGACGCTGGACCATCAAAGACTTTAATTACATTTATTGTGATATTATGTTATTGTAATAATCTCAAATCTTTATAACAATCCAGCTTCTAGAGTATTTCTGGTAGAACTGGGTTCTCTGGAATGATGGTGCTCCGTGGTGATCCAATACTTTTTGGGATGAGTTGGGCATGCGGTGGCTTGGTGATGATCCAACATCCCGACTTCCCTCGTGCTCTTGTCATTGAATGCAATCAAAACCTTACAGCAATGTTCCAGAATCAAATGGAAAGACGGTTACTCCAACAAAAGCAGGATCAACTCTTTTTAACAGTGAAGGAACAGGTGTCCTAGTACTTTTGTCCATGTTGTGATATGACTTGTTTAATTATTTAAGTAACTACGAGGACACGAGTCAGTTATGAGATATGTGTGCATTAAAGTTTAATCCCAGTGATTGATTGATGGCATTTGCAGCCACATCTATTGAAGAGCTTAGTGACGTCCAATCAGAATTAGCGTATAAACAAATACTGTGCTCATCAAATGTATTTATAGCCCCCCGCTGAACAAAACGCTAACCCCAGTGGAATGAATCTGTCTTTACTGTTTTACCACTCGATCATGGTCTGCCAAACGAAAGGTCACTTCCATTACTTTCCGGGCCCTCGGGGGCCCAGCACTTGTTCTTGGTTACATTCAGCCGACAGTAATTAGTTTGCTTTAAAACCACCCATACACCACTTGAAGTGTATCTGAAGAGATCAGATGGAGATGGATCCATCTGCACAGATGCTGCGTCGAATTAGGATGTATTGCCCCCCCCCCTCATTTGCATAATAGAACCTACCTGATACACCACCGTGGACGGAATTAAATCTGATCGGAACAAAACTCGCTCTGCACTTAACACGCAGACGTTTCACTCGGCTTATCTCACACAAAGCATCAATTATTCTCCAACGTGTTCTACAGCACACTGTGATGTGCTCTCAAATTGGTTCAGAATGACTGGTCAAACGGAGAGGAGGCGGTCAGTGGGAGGCCTGATCATCAGTAAACACTGGACACTCCTGCAGTAGTGCACCTGCTGGAATACAAATGAACAGCAGCCCTTGATACCACACCTGCCCAAATACAGATACATTAACCCATGACTGCAACTGCTGGAGTACCAGCACCAGGACTGAGCGGTGATTCAGTGCTGTGTGGGTTTGATTACTGTGGTTCCCTGGAAGCTGAGATATCACAAAGAACACCTCACTCTGCACTAGTCGTGCTTTGAAGGTGGCATGAAAAACGACCTACAAAGCCAAAAATGGACCAGCCCCTCCATACATGATGGCAATGGTCAAATCTCGAGTGGGTCAAGCCGAGCTGTACTTGAAGCTCGAAGGTCACTTGGTACAACTCGGCTTGACCCACTGTCCCTCAAAACACAATGAAAACATGCATCCAGACTCTTTTCTGTTCTGGCACCAAAATGGTGGAACGAACTTCCCCTGGGAGTCCGAACAGCTGAGTCCCTCACTGTCTTCAAACGCAGACTGAAGACTCATCTGATTCAGGAGGATTTCACTCCATAAAGACATTTGTTTTCAACAGGATCTAAGTGTGAGGACTCTCTAGATTCTAGCCTCGTCTACTAGCTAAGGATATTCCGAGTGAACAGCAAAGCACTTTTGTAAGTCTCTCTGGAGAAGGACGTCTGCTAAATGCCGTAAATGGAAATGTAAGGAGCTCCAAGTGAAGCCATGCGACATTGCTCACTGAATCCATGCACTGACAGGATAATGAAACGACTATTATTGCTTGCGAGTTATAATTCGAGTCGCACGTCATAAGGGATGAGTCGGAGGTCTGTTTGGATGTGACTTAAGCGTGGCTTAAGTTGTTAGCTCGAGCGCCCATCGCTGCCACACGAGGTGTTGTTTTCATGGCCCTCACATCCAGAAGAGCAGGTCAGCAAGAAGACCCAAGACTCGTATTGAACAACAAGCCCCAAATGAGAACTGAAAGGCTCTTCGTTTCTATAGAAACATTTACAAGCTGTAATACTCACCACAGGGTTGTTGCTGAGTACTGACCATTTTACCACGTTGGATGCTCTACTAAAAAAAAACACGTATTGCTGCATTGAGCAGCACCCTGACAGCAGACACCTCGTATCAAATCAAATTCGGAATTTTGTGAGTCAACATTTTTATGGACTTCAAATGGCTGCAAACTACCGCACCGACGCTGGGCAGAATACTAAGCAGCCGTCCTGACACTTTCAATGGAAATTTAGCACAGCAGATAATAACAAAGGCAAAAACGCTTTCCACAAAGAACACTGGATTCCTTTCTACATCCAACTGCTTTGAGTTATAAATCAGAACACAATGCACTTTTCTGTTTTGCGGCTGAGGAAAAAGATCATCTTCAGCTTCCCGAACCCCTCAGAGGAGTGAGAATAAGTGACATCTTACCGAGAAAGCGACGTCTTCATTCTTCCGCCCACCACCAACCCTCTTAAAAGAAAGGTCGTGAGAGGTATTATATCAAGCGCCACCCTTTAAAGCTGTTCTAACACTGAGACTAAAGCTGGAACATCTGACATTTCAGGTCATTGATATTCCGTGGATGATCCTGCTCCAATTTCAAACCAGATTAATCTTAGTATATTATAATGGAGATACAGTGGAATGGGTTTTGTCTCTTCCGAGAGCAGCCAGACACGGTTCGAGTATATTTATAGAAGGACGAAGAGGACGGCATACTGCGCGCGACTCAAATCTGTGCAGATTAGCACGTCCCCAGACATGTCCCCAAAAGTTCTAATGAAAAAGAATGTATTTCCACTGAACAAGGCCCAAAACACATCCCAACACATACCCGACATGATCTCATCTCAGCATGATGCAGCGTATCTGACTCAGCAGGACAAATGAAAGCCAAAACCGCAACCAATGAATCACCTTGATGTCCCCACATCCAACAGAAAAACCCACAGTCAACAGAACATGAACAAAAAATATATACCATATATTACGGGTTTCCTGCAGCTTGAATAAATAATCTCGATTGAAACGGCCTGCCAACAGAACAGGGCACTGCGGAGCCATTGTTCACCACACCTAATTCCAAGGGGTCATCTAGAAGGGTAGAACTCCCTGGAGCAGTGGAGTTATGGTCTGGACATCCATTCAGCACCTTTGGGATCAGTTGGCACATCAGTACCTGACTTCAGCACTCTAAAGGCCAGCGCGGAGCAGCACTCGTTTTAAGGTAGGTATGCACACTGGCGTCAACACCACACGTGTAGAGCACCAACTTTTCAACCATCTTGATCATCAAAGACCAGTTTAGACAATCGCAAATCACCACAAGCTGGTCTTGAGCCAAAGGTTTACTTTAGTATTTTATTTAATTTGGATGATACATACGATCGGACGATCGCAGGTTCGAATCCCATCGGCAGCCGGAGTCTGAGGGGGCAAAATTGGCCATGATCTCTGGGGCCACAAAGGGTTCTTTGAGCAATGTAATAAAAAAATCAATCCTGGTTCCATAAAGGTGCATTTTGTGGAAAGAACCTTTACATTAGGTGCATTTAATCCTTCACACATTCTTACAAAATTCACTATGGAACAAAATTGTTCTTCTGCTTCTACTAGAACTATTACAGAACTCTGTAGCGCCTTTATTTTGAAGAGTGCACAATCAGCCTCATATAATCAACCGTAAGTAAATTACAGACGTACAGTATCTACTGAAAGGAGAGGCAAAGGAACCGTATGCGTATGAACCATTCCGCAGATACAGTGTGCATCTCTTCTCTTCCGCTCCCATCAGAAAACACCTGTTCGCCAGTAAACTCAGTTCAAAGTGCCTGAAGCAACACATCAGATATCATATCTCTAAGTGTTCTCAAACAGGTCCTCTGGGGTTTTGCTGCAAACTCAACTGACTACTTAAAGGACTGTCATAGAAAATTTAACACATATTTCTCTGAGCATATGAAAAAATAAACAGTGACCAACATATCGTTACAGAGAGTTAATTAGTCCTGTTTAATGGAGTATAAATGCAGCACATTTAATATAAAAATCATTGAACCAAATATAGAAGTGTTTAAAAAGCAGTTTATAAAAATCAGTCAAAATACGGCGATACTGTGCATAATGAAAATGCCCTTAAACATCATGATATTAGATTCTACTGTGAGGACCAATTGAAGAGCTACCTTCCTACAGACTTGAGATTCAATCCTAACCTGCAGGAAGGTAGCTCTCCAGGAGAGTGGACAATGAGTGGACTATCAGATGTATTGTTGATATGATATGGTATCTTATTAGAGTGCTGATTAGTGTGCTGATATCATAAAGGTTTGAAAAGGTATTTCAGTTTAACTCTATTATTTCAGTAGAACCCGAGCTCTGCACTTTGTGGGCCGTTACATGCCTTTATCTAGGCTTCATGTCAGGTATTTCATACATAAAAACATCTAAAATTCACTTCCAACTGAATGAAATCCCAGTTTAAATGCCAAAGGAGCTTCCAGTGCATGTTTACTGCTCTGTCCATGTGTACATGCTCAACCGATCACCGTCCGACTGATCACTGAGAGGGGGTGGGGATAATGATGTCACTGTAGGTTCTCTTTGTTTGCTCACAGAGTTAAAATTTCACAACAAAAGTCCTGACATACACATAAATAATCAAAAATAATAAAAGACATTCAGGTTGTTTTTATACATATCTATTTTCAATCGAATTATTACAAATAATTCATCAAAAGTATAATATTAGTAATACTCCAGAGGATCAAATGTAAATGTCTGAAATGTAAAGTGCTTTTGTTTTCAGTTTAAACAAAATTTTATAAAAATGTAAGTAAACTTTAAACATAGTTGAATACATACAAATGTCTGAATTCTGTTAGTTTTTCAAAAAAGGTATACAGTGTCTTGCATTTTTTTATGTTTTGCTGTCTCAACTTGGAATTAAATATGATTATCTGAAGGTTTGCTGCTTTAGCAGTATGATTTGGGTCATTGTCATGTTGGAAGGTCAACCTCTGTTCCAGAATCTAATCACTGACAGACCAAAAGTGGTGTTTAAGAATCTCTATTTAGCACCGTCCATCTTTCTCTTGATTTGGACCAATTTCCCAGTAACTGCTGCTAAAAACATCCCCACAGCATGATGCTGCCACCACCATGTTTCTATGGGATGGTGTTCTTAGGGTGATATGTACTGGTTTTGCACCAGACATAGCAGTTTCCTCTCTTTGTCTTCAAGTAAATGCTTTTTTAGATTTGCAATGTTTTTTTTTCTAACCCAACCCTGAATTGTACTTCTCAATAAGGTTGCCTCCAACTTGTTTGGAGACCTCCTAGGTCTTTATGGTGTTGTTTGGTTAGTAATGCCTCTTGATTAATGGTGTTGCAGCCTCTGGGGCCTTTCAGAAAAGGTGAATACTGCCAGATCATGTGACACTTAGATTCCTAAGGTGGATTTAATTTCACTAAGCAGTGAATATTTTGTGCAGATGCATCCCATACAATTAAAAAACAAAAAACAAAAAACATTTAAATGCGGGTTGTAGGGTAACAAAAAATGGCAATATCTGGTATGTGTGACTTATAGGTTAAACACGATGTGCTGTGGAATCTCCTACCTTTAAATGTTAAATATAGGTTCAGGGTTTAGTAAAAAAACACTAACATATAATGGTATCTACTCAGACAGACATCTTATTGGGGTAGTGGTGGCTCAGTGACAAGAGCAGACAGTTACTCATTAGGGGATCGTGGGTTTCATAGCCACATCTTTTGTGCTGTCTCTGTTGGGTCCTTAAACTCTCTGCTCCAGCGGCATCATAATATGACTGACCGTGTGCTCTAACTAAGGCTTTCTGAGCTGGGAGACAAAGAGAAAAATAATATACAGTATAAGGACAATAGTGTTACTGACCAAGTCCCCACAACGCAGGTTAGAATCATGCTAACGTCCTCATAACCATTTATCCATAATGAGCACAGTTCCACATCACCCGACTGGATCTTTAGTTTACTTCCATCAAAAGCCCTTTTTCTACGGTCAGGGTGTTTGGGCCTGAATCCCCATTTTCAAGCAGCTAGCGATAAGATGAAACAGTCTGTATGTTTTGTTTTTTTTTTTCTGCACAAGCACACTCTTCTGCACTTCTGCACATTTACAACCAAACCACCCATGATGACTCTGGGGATTCGCTGGCTGAGTCTACCCAGCAAGACACGGTATTAATATTCATCATGGATCTGGACAGCAGCTTCAGCCTTCGGGGAGCAGAATTGCAGCTACATGACAAGAAATGCTGGCTGTTATTGGCCTGTCAAATGTCCAGCAGTGTGGACTCGATGTCCATTCTGTGCAGCTTCCAAGTGTAATTTTCTTTTGCATGAGGTTCCAGGTGGGGTATTTGTGTCTCTATATTCTAGATGTTGCCAATTCCTACCAACCTGCTGAGCTGAGGGTGTTGACAGAGTCATCATTAGGAGTAAAAATTGCTTCTCACTTCATGGTCAATTGAGGTTTCTCAGAAAGCTTAATTAAAAGTAAAGCTTGGTGGGATACTACAATAATTCAACTCGCTCTTTATGCCAAACGTAGGCAATCAAAATGTGTTCACTGTCTGACGTCTGGAGCCCGATTGCTTAACAACCCAACGTGGTTTCAGGCATGTTTGTGATGATTTTGCTTTGTTGGTTTTCAGTGTGGTGTCTGGTCTGGTTAGAACTCCATTACCCCTAATCTTATGTAGGAACATGAACAACATCCAAATTCAGAAGGAAATACTCTACCACATGTCAGTTCTTCAAATCAGGACCTTCAATCTAGTTTCCAGGCATGGCTTTTTGGGAGCTTCTGGTGGTTTTATACCAACTAGCCAAACAGTTGCATCTTCAGATCTAATAACTACCCATGATCTCAAAATCCAGGACTGGGAACCATGATCACAGTATGAATTTGAAGGCTGTATATTATAATATTTGCTGCTATTTATCTCAAGGCTACTTTGGGATGGTTGTTGAGTTCTGCACAGTTCAAGGTTCCCACTTCCCGCTAACCTTTAATGGATCTGCTGTGGAAATTGTCAAGAATACCAAGTTCCTCTGTGAACCTCACCTGGTCTCTCAACACCAGCAGAGTGAGGAAAACACATCTCCCCTCTCCCATTCTGACCATCTTCTACAAACTGTAGAGGGAATCCTGAGCAGCTGCATTTGGTTTGGGAATTGCCTCTGATTTGGGAATCGATTTGGGAATGACCACAAGACCCTACAGTGAATAATGAAGACAGCTGAGAAGATCATTGGGCATTGTATTCTTCTATCTCCGTAACTGTTCAAATGTTGGTCATATTAATTGTATTAAATGTATTTATTGTATTATTCTAGTTCTCAGTTTGCACTTTATCAATTCTGTACACATTATCTAGTCCAGGTGGCTACATGGTTCCAAGGAACCATGGTTTGGACAACTTGAACTGTCCAGAATTCCACAGTCCTAATTAAATCTATGTGATTTCTCTACTTGCTTTTAGTTTGACCTGCAAACTGTGAAATATTTTGTTCTGCACTCCGTAATCACCTTTAACTTACCTCCTGAGATTCCACTCTTTCTTCACACAGCAGGGAAAATGAGATTTGTCCCTTAAATCTGATAAGATTACATGATTTCACACCAGTGCTGCACTTTTTATCGACTTGAACAGAACAGGACATTAGTGCAGACTGACCTGGTCAGCAGATAATGTCAGCTAAAAGATTCTTCTAGAGATATTCAGAGATGGGTTCAGATCTTTACTGAAGCTTTCGCTGAAGACCCAAAACACAAAGAGGACAAAACGGTCCTAAATTTCTGTTAGAAGCTTCAACACTATATAATAATACACTATAATGTGAGAGTTTGGAGGAAGGTGGAAGGAGAATGAGGAAGGGCGCTCCGGGCTGGTATTCAGATGACTTATCAGACCAGCATCTGATGAGTGGAGCATATGACTGGCAGGTGATGGGATTGGTGGGCTGCAAAAACTGAACATAATGATGGGAATTTGTAGGATGTTAGATTGGGAGGCATGTTTCATCTTCCAAAACCCAGCTATTTCATAGCTGAACAACAAATGAAACCTGAAGCCGGATTTGTCTGTTTAAATTTTGGCCAATAAATGTGGTATGTTTTCATAGTTTGATGTACTTTTATTCACCAAAAAAGGGGAAATTTAAGACATTTGACCACAAATTTACTTGCGTCTAAAATTGTTTGTTTATTTTCTTTGCTTCTAAGGGCTAAAAAACACTTTACATCTCAGAAATCCTGGTGTTTTTGTTGTTTTTAGTTCTTCCTAATACTTGATAGTAGTCCAAATGTGCTTAATTATTAAATTATAATGATTCAAAAATAAAGAAAATGTGTAAATACCTGCATGTGTAAATGAGTCTGCATGTAGGTGTATCATGTACACATGGACAGAGCAGTAAACATGCACTAGAAACACCTTTGGCATGTGTTTCATGACCCTGTGTTTGAAGCCTAGATAATGTGGCATGTAACCCAAAATGTAGAGCTCAGCATCAAGTCAAATTCTAGAAATTCAAACGGAACCAGATTTGAAACGCCATCCAATGGATCCATGCATCCGATTGGCTTGAATCTCGAATTCACAACACAGCAGCCAATAATTCCAACCATGCGAAAGGAGACCATGGGAAAGGAGACCATGGGAAAGTTGAGCACACTGGAAGCTTGAGGCTTACTGCACATCTCCAGAAGCTCCACTGTGGCTCAGATCCACCATCAGGTAAAGAGCAGCACACTTACCTAAGGAGACAAAGAGAAAAAGACAGCGTGAGAATGCAGCACAGGCCTGACCGCTTCTCCGAAAATCGCAGAGCTCAGAGAACTGACCGCAAATCAGTCCATTCAATGCAGGAATGATGAGAGCTTTCTGCTTCCATTTGTCATTCACTTTGTCATTGACTTTTCAAACACAACCACTGAAACACAAATCAATGGAGACTGGACCTACTGTGACCTTAGAAGACGTGTGGTGTCCTGATTCTACTAATGAACCTGCACACCTGAATGCTTTCTAACGGAGAACTTAACTACCTGACTCTACTCATCAGCATCAAACCCATTCCACTAATGATGGGTTGTGTCCTAAATGTGGTCTGTACCCTGCACTGTACCCTACATGGCTTAATCAGGAAAAGGGAGGAGGACAGTGAGCTGATTCTGCTGTCCATCTGAAAACCACTGGCAAATGATTTAGAGTCTGCAGCCGTTTACTTCCACTCATCCTCACTGGAGGGAGACGATGGTCTAGAGAATTCAAGGGTTATACACTCTAGTTGGGAGGCACTTGAGCATTGATATGAAACCAAACATGATTTTTTGAACTTGAACAAGATGTGCTTGGCTATAAAGCCGAGAACAAATGTGCAATGGACAACCGTAGGACAACCGTAATGGACAATCGTAGGGTTTAGCACAGTATTCTAAAGAGATCTTTCACAATTCAACAAGCTGTAACTTACAGAACCCTTTCAGACGCAATAAACAAACATTTATTCAACGTCATGGTTGGTTCTTTGATTTGAATGGCCATATATACACTAAATTATGAATATGAGTGCATACCATTAACAAAGATGGTTCTGTACTGTATTACCACTACCTTTACTTAGAACTCGTTTTGGTCCTTAACAAAACATCTAGCAAGTTCTCGGACAAGTATATTTAAATGTCCTCCAACATCGACTCAGAAAATGTATATTCTTTCAAACTGCTTGGAGGAAAGTCTCGGGTCCACAGCTCAGACACAGTGGTCAACAGACGCCTGTGCTGGCCAGCACTGCACTGGTTGTGATGTGTGGAGCGAGACCCTGCAATCCTAGGAACAAAGTGCTTTGTTAGTGGCTGACAAACGCCATTATTCTCTGGATGACAAAAGACAATCAGACACCTGACTGACTATCAGCTCTACATAAAGCCTGTCTGCACTATGATATAGTTTATATAATGACCTCCCAGTAAAGCAGTTCAGGAACTCTGCAGAATGAGGATTTTGACTGGTTCTGTCTGTGAGTTTGACTCTCTGAAGAGTCTGATTTGGTTAACTATCTGTCCCACCCTCAGCTGAACTAGAGATCCTAGGGAACTTGACTCTGGGCAAGAACCAGACTTGACCAAGGAGGGACCCCTCCTCCTAAACTCTTAACTGGATGTGATAAGAATATGGATTCTGGGTGTACTTGGTGGGCTTAATTGGGCAGGTTCTGGCCCACAGGTCTGATGTTTGATATGTAGAACCCTTTCAGGAGCCCGTTCATAATATACACAATGACTCTTGCGAATCCAGTCTATAGGCATCATCATACCTCTATGGGTAAGGGAACTCCCAGATCTTCTAAGGACATGTGGATCCCCCTGCATCACTGAACATCTTTAAGGGGCAAGTTTTTGATAATCAATAGCCAGTGAGTAAGAACGCTGCAAACAATGGTGTTAATGTTCATACATATCTGCAATTAGCACATCCGTCTCATGTCCTATATCACAGTAAACCACCGTGTAGAGAACAAAACTGGAATTTTCCATGCTACTCCAGAACCTTTATCAGCAGTCATCAAACAACACGTTAGAGCTTCGCCTCAGATTCTCTAGTCCTTTTTTTCTCCTCCGCAGCCTCCAGCATCAGACAGATGAATGCCGGGAGTTACTTCCGATTAGTTCACAATCTCATCATCCTTCATTTGTCAGAAGCTTCCTAGAACATTCTGACTGTACTTAAAAATCTAATTGACAAGCTGGTTGCACGTCTTAAAAACAGCAGTATGTCTCAAACGCAGAGAACAGAAACCTATGATGAATTTCCAAAGCCGCCTCTCAAAGAGACTTCCTCTGTTTGATCTCCGCCAAACCTCTCGACACTCCAATCTCAGGGAACTCCACCGGCTTTCTCTTAAATTCTCAGGCAGCCCCCTTTCACACGGGTAGCAGTTAGCTGTGATGAGATGAGGGTCTTGGTGAGGAGTGAAGTAAGGATGAGTGAGTGGCCATCCTGCAGTGTAATGGATAGATGGACAGGAGATGGACACGCAGTGGATGAAAAGGAACTCATGTCGGTTGCTACAAAATCATGAAACAGCCTTCATCTCCGCATCCGTCCACCTCCTGCCAACATCCACACCAGCGGGGCTTCACCCATCACTCTCTGTCCAATCAGTGCCTACTGCTGAACCTCTGACCATCACAAGCTCACTGGAGGACCAAATGCTAGGAGAGAAAAACACACCCAGCTTTCAGCAAGAAAGAAATATGGTACGTGGAGATGTTCTCCAAAGAGTGACAAATAAATGAGTGAACGTGTAAATAAATATATGTTTCAGAAATAACAGAATACTGATTTTAATTTAGGGATCAGAGTGGCTCAGCGGACTAAGCTGCTGACACCATGGCCTGAAGACCCTGAAGTTGAATCCCAGGTGTTGCTGCTGCACCATTAGGCTTCGTCATTGTTCTCTGACTCCCTGCCCATCACTCCCACTGTTCCACTGGCTGGTACAGGTGTTTACTCCAACCTCAATGGATGCCCAGGGATGTGGTAGTTCAAAAAGAGGCACAGTCGGGAACCTAGTCGGGAACCTAGTCGGGAACATTATATGTGATGGACAATGGGTGTAAAAAATAAATGGCTTATATTTAATTATTTGCCCAGGAATAAAGAATATTCTTTGTTTTACTTGTAATACATTTATTATGATCATTATTATCATCATCATCATCATTATTATTATTATTATTAATATTATTAATTTTATTATTATTATTAATAATAATAATAATAATAATGATGATGATGATGATGATGATAATAATACTACTACTACTAATAATAATGATTATGATGATAATGATAATAATAATAACAATAATAATAATAATGATGATGATGATGATAATAATAATGATAATGATAATAATAATAACAATAATAATAATAATGATAATAATAATAACAATAATAATAATAATAATGATAATAATAATAATGACAATAATAATAATAATAATAATAATGATGATGATGATGATGATGATGATTATTTATTATTGTCATTATTATTATCATTATCATCATCATAATCATCATTATTATTATTATTATTATTATTATTATTAATAATAATAATAATAATAATAAAAATTATATTATTATTATTATCATCATTATTGTCATTATTATTATTATTATTATTATCATTATTATCATCATCATCATCGTCGTTGTTGTTGTTGTTGTTGTTGTTGTTGTTGTTGTTGTTGTTGATCAGAAATCCAGAATCACACACTATTACAATGTTTAAATTAAGGTTGGACTAAATTACAAACCAGTATCAAAATGTAAAACGAAAAAAAATCTTGAAAAGATTGAAATACGTCACTTTAAATGCAATGAATCTAAAATATATTATGCACTATATTTAGATATATTCATCAATATATTTAGAGTTCAGATCCACAATCACAACAGCAACACCAAAGATCTAAATTCAGGTCGTAAAGCAATACAAATGGTTATTTACATTTTTTCCAATGTTTACATACAGTTCCAACTAAGCTGTGGTGTATCTAAGCTGAAATGTGGTGTTGCATAATGTCAGTACTTCACAATAGATGCCCTGAGTTACTCAACACTGCAGCATTATAAAAAGGCTACAACCCAGGGTGTAGGTTTGTACATGGGTGGCATTATTATTTAGAACTTATTTAAATGATCTCTACATCTTCTACATCCCCATGTATCCTAACAAAGGCTCTGTTTCCAAGACGACCTTGAAGCATGCTATCCGTCGATTGTCTGAAGGAGAGCGATCTGAAAGCTCGTGTCACAACACGTAAATACAGCACTTTACTTTCGGCCAGACAGCACTATGGTAGGTTATCAGGGCTGTCAGTTCATAACTGATACGTGCAGGAAAATGTATTCTTCCAGACGACTGACTCCCTTCCCTCTATCGCTGCAGCTCACTACTCGCATAACCAGGGTGAGCAGACCTCGTCCTCTTTTCCTGGACGATAAATGTCATATTTGGTGTACAAGGAGATCGAATACAGCTGTAACCTTTACAACCCAACACCAATTTTGTGGGATATCTCCACAGTTTGGCGTACTTTTCTTCACCAAATAATAAGATTAGAAGTATTTATAAGAGACAGTCACACATGCCAGATCCCAGGTGACTCCAATTTGTCATTTTAGATGTAAAAATTAAGAGAATGTTTGATGCAACATTTACTTGTGCCTACAATTGAGTCATTTATGTATTTATTTATTAATAATAATACATTTTAATAATTTCCTGTTGGAAATGATTGAGATATTTGTAATGATTAGCCTGATAAGGAAATTTATTATAATACATTTTTCAAAATACTTGGCAAAGGTGCAAATAAAAAAACAACCTGAATACCCTTTATTATCCCTTCTCAGGGCTTTTATTCAGAAATTTGAACACTGTGTGTGCAAAGAAAGAGCGCAGACAGCCCCTCCCTCCTATCTGGGTCAGTGACGATATTAGCCCCGCCCCTCACTGATCAGTCAGTCTGTATGCAGGTTGAGCATGTTCACGTGGACAGAGCAGTAAACATGCACTGGAAGCTCCTTTGGCATTTAAACTGGGATTTAATTCAGTTTGAAATGAGTGAATTTTAGCTGCATGACATGATGTATCATAGTGACTCAGATCCTGAGATATGAAGACTAGAACATGTACTAACTCCCTGCAAAGTGCAGATCTTGGGTTCTGAGTTTAAAACACTGAATTTTTAATCTTCACATCCAGAAGATGAGCCAAAGGACTTCATAGAGGCGTGGGGCTTCTGGTGTGTGTTACAAACATGTAGCCGTTAAATGTATAACTTTACTACTGTGAGCAGGTTATAAGATTAGTTACCTTCTAATACTTTAAACCACGTATTACACACAATGTTTATGGACGTGACGGCAGTGCATATAGAGGAGCCGTTCCTACAGATGTCCTGCAGTAAAACTACTTCATTCCACCTCTCCATGTACCATGAATCCTGTCCAAACAGGGTTTTAGACCTCAAACGGCCCAAAAGTGTTCTTTAGGAACATCAGGAGGAGCAAATCCAACTTCAGATTGGACTAACTTCTTGAAACAGCAACCAAACAGTGTGACGCTGGTCAGCAGCTGAACCAGTGTAGGTGGCGAAGCTGATATTCTTCTGCAGAAAGGTGACATATACCATGAATACATGGAGGCAGAAGAAGATTAGGCTCTTGTAGGTCAACGTGAGCATATGGAGAATGCTGTTTATTTACTGCTGTTTCAGACGAGAACAGCATGATTCCTCCTACAGAATGTCAGCCGTGTCCCCAACATGCAGCTGCAAAGGTCAGCTTGTGTACAGGAAGAACAGGAAGATTGCCCAGCCTAACTACTCTCACTTTCTTTCTCAGTTTTTCTTTCAAACTATTCATATAGGAGTCTGGATTGCTTGATTGTGAAGGATATTCTTAAAAATGAAAGATTGATAAAGAGTTCTTTATGGGGTTAAAGAACCACATCTGGTTCCATAAAAATGTCAAAAGGTGTTTTTAAGAGAACCGTATTCTTAAAAATACACATGACAAAGGGTTTGTTGTTTTGCAGAAGGACCACTCTCTTCCAGAAGGAGCCTCTCTTCTGAAAAATGAGATCTAACTGGGCTTCAGTGAGCAAAAAGGTATAGAGCCTGGAACTATCTTTAGCAGGAAGGCTTACTGCGATGTCTTCCCAGTAATATATTTCCCAGCATGCAGACAGAGTCAGTCAAGTGGACCTGATGGCCCTCCTAACTGTGATTGGAGGGCAATCATTAGTCATGATAAACCCCCATACTGGGACACTCAGAGATCAGAGATGATGAATCTAGTGTCTGTGGAGTGGTGGTGAGGGATCCAAAGCTTCATGATATTAATACAGTGGCAGTCCCCTTTGGGATGGTCAAAAAGTCTATTACCGTGAACGAAGAGAGCTCTGCTCTTTTGAGGTCTATCCAGATTTTGGAGGTCCGGAGAACATGTGAGGGCCACGGCAAAACCTTCAGCTTGCTCCTCTTACGGTAGTCCAGTGTAGATGTTGAGGTGTGTTTACGCTCATGAACCTGCTGTAGAAGCGCTTTCTCTTTTCCTCTTCAGTCTTTCTTTTTAGATGGTGTGATGTTTGCTTCCAGAACTTCCTGCTATTTGCTTGAATCCATTCTTCCCTCAATCAGTGATGGCATTGTCTGCTGAGTGCTGTGTTGACCCTGCACTGTCCTTTCTGTGCCTACTGTCTTTTCCATTTCTCATATTTATCGTAGTGTATTGTTCCGGTTCCAATTTAACTCATTTGTTCACACGTTTGCACTCTGCACTCTATGTAATCTTTATAGTACTGTGTTATGTCACGGAAGAACGTAATCCCGCTTCATTGTGCACTTGTACGCAGATTGAACAAAAATAAAAATCTCCTGATTTGAAGTGTTGGCTGCAACCCGAGCCCGACCCGTGACCCGCCCACCCCCATGCTTAACAGCAGGAGAGATTTCAGTTTCTGTGAACAATGCAAACAAATATTTTTGAGGTCTATGTCTTCTACCAAACTCATTCCAAACGTTTTGGATGGAGCACCATTTGCATGATTTGCACACACGGTGCCCAGTGAGCTCCTGTCCACTGGGGGTGATATGTTGCCAAATGCACACAAACCACCATCCACTGTACGCGAAGAACAGCATCGGCACAGCATGCTGCTCGTCCCGTCATGGAGTTTCTAAGTCGGGTTAAGTTTAGAATAAATTTAGATTATGGTGAAGTGTAGGGTTAGGGAAGTGTTTCTCAAACCCGGTCCTGGTGCACCCTGCCTTGCACGTTTAGTGGATTCCCTGGTCCCAAAACACCTGATTCAAATAATCAGCCCAAATCAAGCCCTTTCAGAGTTAGGGTGGGTGTATTAAAGTGCAGAAAAGTCCTCTAAAATGTGCAGGGCAGAGCTGCAGGGTTAGGTTATGCACAAGGGAACGTATGAACTCCTCTTTATAAGATATAGACAGGCTTTATACCCGTCTTGCTCACGCCTGGCATTAGACATAGATCCAATAGCTTCATGTTTATCTGCTCCACAGAGTCCTATTCTATTGGCAGGACTTCTCTTGAGACCAGACAAGCTGGGTGTGCATCTGCACATCTGTGTCAGCAACAGGATGAAGTAGCTGAATGAATTCAGGAGAAGGGGTGTCCACAAACATTTGGACATATAGTGTCATAAGATACTACGCCGGTCAACCATAACATTATGACCACCTCTTTGTTTCGACCCTCACAGGACAACACAGGAGCACTTTGTCGTTCTATAATTCCAGACTGTAGTTCTTCAAATGTTCAGGACCCCACAGGACCACCACAGAGCGGCTATGATGTGGGTGGTGGGTCATTCTCAGCACTGTGGTCACACTGACATGGTGGTGGTGTGTTAGCGTGTGTTGTGCTGGTACGAGTGGATCAGACGCAGCAGTGCTGCTGGAGTGTTTAAACCCCTCAGTGTCACTGCTGATCCGAGAACAGTCCACCAACCAGAGATATCCAGCCGACAGCGTCCTGTGGGCAGCGTCCCGTGAGCACTGACGAAGGACTAGAGGATGACCAACAGGAGTTCTTGCAGAAACCTGGTTATAGACTGATAATAAAATCACACTACTGGTATTTGGTCCATATTGTGCGGCTCCAGTTGGTTCCCCTCCAGTTGGTACTGGACTGTGATACAGCTGACTTAATGTTCCTGTTCATTTCACCGCTGAGAACAGAACAGGAATCTGTCATTGTGTGTTGCAATCAAAGCATAACCAGGCACTGCTGAATCAAAGGCCTGTGAATGAACAGGGTAAAGGTTCACGCCCAGCGTTCTGCTGTTGGAAAGAACATGACAGATAGAAAGAGGAGGGGAGGGAGGGGGTAGAAAATGAAACTGTGTTGAACAGTGAAGAGAGAAAAATGGAAAGAACAAGTGGCTGGGTGACAGAAGCGGTGTCAAAGCCAATGTGGCATCGTTCCTGGACGAGTCTTTTCTCTGTGTTTGATCAGCAAAAGGGTTCTAGATAGTACTGAAGAATCTTTGGATCAATATAATTATTACAAGGAATCTGAAACAACACAAAAGTTTTACACAGATGAGGAACACGTTAACCAGGCAAAGAACCCAGTCCTGGTTCTATAAAGAACTCTTTGACTCTTCGTGAAACTCTGTTAAGAGTGTTGGACCATCAAAAATGTTTCCGTATAGTGCTTAAAGCAGTTCTCTGGCATGTAAAAGTAGTAGAACCTCTTTTGTGATGATTTTAGGTGAAAGAATATTAGTTGCCAGTTCTATAAGAACCAATGCCTTAATGAAGAACTCTTTTTGGAGGTTTCAATGGTAGAACCCTTTTTAAATGTTCTGTGTAGAACCATTCATTACATAAAACCCCTTTTTAAGAGTGTACAATAAGCAAAATTCTATCATAGAGAACCATTAACTTTCAAATGTTTTTTTTAGTGGTTCTATATACAATTATTGACTTTACTTGCAATAGAATCCCCAAAGAGGGTTCTCATCAGACTCACCAGAACCTATAAAGAACCAAATACATCATATAGAATGCTTTAACTAAAAACAGAACCTGTAAGCTCCTAAATAGTTCTAAGTTAACCTAGTTCTATAAAGAACAAAGTGGAAAATCACCAGTGGAGAATACTTTAACCAAAGAACCACATACTTTCAAACATTTGAGTTCTCACAGTTATATATAGAACCAGTCTTTTCTACAGATAAAGAACCCATTTCACAGTGTAAGAAGAAGTAGTGGGAACCTTTTTGTGCTACTCAGAACCTATAAAGAGCCAAATATGACTGTTTATCCATAACAGATAACACTTTAGCCAGACAAAGAACCACTTCTGTTCAAGTTGTAATGGTTCTACACTGTAAACCTTCAGACCTACCCACACAAGAACCCAGAATTGACCCCCGTTGCATATACTTTCCCTTCGGGTATACTGTACTATATATACACTCATACAGAGAACATAATATCACATCCATAAACTTATATGAAGCAGGCCCAGAGCACATCACACCAAACCAGCAGTAGAACAGAGGTAGAAGGCGTTGTGTGTCCTTTAAGGTGATGGTTGATGGTTCCTTACAAACCTCATCCCTGCAGATGTGGGCGAAATCGCTGTCGCACAGAGCTCCATCTCTGGCAGGACACAGTACTGCCGTCTCTAAGCTGTACACCTCCGCAGTCTTATGAGACATGGGACTTAGGAGTCTTATGTACATCTCCGCAGAGATGCTCCTCAAGAGGAGAAGAGCTACTGCACCACATTTCCTCTTCACACACCTTGAGTCCTCATTTACTCATCTCTCCGGGTGAAACTGTAAGCTTAACTGTAAATGCTGGTTCTTCTTACTGAGTACAGGATCACAGGATCATCAATACAACTGGTGGGTCAAGCAGGACGCAGGTCAGCTGCAACTATAAACGGTAAAAGGTGTGTAAAACATCTAAATCATCTAAATCACAAAAGGACACTTGTACTGAAGATGTTCCAGTTCAGGCTGATAATCCAGATGCTGAAGATCTGTTTACTGATCTGTGGCCTACACTCAAAAATTAAGGTGCTATAAAGAGTTTGTCGAGTGAAGGAATTTCGATTTTTTTTTTCTTTAGAAAAATCCTGTTGGAAACTGATCAACTGCTCATCCAGAGTGTTTTTGGGCTGAAAATGGAAGAATATTGAAGAGTTAATTGAAACGATTAGACAATGGTCCAAATATGATAACAAATATTAAAACATTCTTTATATATTGTTTGTTATTTGTGTCAATATGTCAATATTATCCCTTCTCGGGATTTTATTTTCTGATCTTTGAACACTGTGTGAGAAAGAGAGCAAACAGCCCCTTCCTTCTTATTTTCCTCCATAATATGTGGGTCAGTAATGTATAAGCCCCGCCCCCTCTCACTGATCAGTCAGAGTCTTTATGCAGGTGGTGTATGTTCACATTGACGGAGCAGTAAACATGCACTGGAAGCTATTAACGAGCTAATTTACACTGATAATCACATGGCATGTAACAGTTCCTAAGAGATACACGAGTCTAACGTTGAGTACTTCCAGCTACACTGGCAAAAAAGAAAATGAGAACGAAGAGAATTTAAAGGAACATCTAAAGGAACAGGTTCTTCTGTATTTCCATCAGTGGAAAAGCTTGCGTGCTGTTGATTCAGGGTGGTCCACCACCCAAAAATCAGCCAGGAGGGACATTGTACCCAGAACTGAGCAGAAGTTCCCAACATTTCAGTGGCTTTCTGCTCTAACACACAACCTTCAGCTCAGAATGGGTTTGATTAGCAAGATCAGGTGCACTGGGAGCAGGTTAAGCACTAAAATGTCCTTGCCAGAGGCTAAGAACCAGTGGGTTAGAAGATCGTGGACCAACAGATGGGCTAAGGTCTCCAAGTGTAGCCCTGCCAGCAGGTCTGTGAATGTGAACCTACAACTCTCAAAGGGTTCTGCCACAGAACAACCAGCTGTTCTTACAAAAGGAACCATGGTTGAAGAGTGTGAAGAACCTTCCCATCCAGGGAAGGTCCTTTCGATGTTTAGACTCACAAATCTCCACTGCAAACATGGTGTAAGCACAGCACAGGGGTTAATATCAACAGCCAGAAGGTGCCATCTCTGGGGAAATAGGAGGGTTCTGAGTGGTACCCTCAAGTGCGTTTGATTGACTTGTGTGTTTAGTGTGTACTCCAACCTACGCAGAGGTTAGAGCTCTATTATACACACACACTCGGTGTGTTGTATCCCCAGAGAGTGGGGAAAGCGGAAAAAACAGGTCAGCACTCGGAGATTGAACGAGAAAGCGAGGGTTCTGTTTGTGAGTGACACTTATCCGAGCAGTCAGACTGAGAGCAAACTCTCCGGCTGACAGCACGTCCTTCACGGAGCCACTTTCAGCGTTAATGTACCAGCGAAGGCCTAAAATGTATGCAGGAGAAGTCCAGAGCTGTTTCAGCTTCAGACTGGAGGACAAACACCCATTAACACTCAGCTCCCGCTGCCTGTACTGCAGTAAACAGCCAGGCTTAATGACCAACGTCCTGCTGATATGCATTCCATCAGCTGCTCCTGTGCTCTATATGAAGTCTTGGACCCCTGGAGTCTTACTGGTGAAGCTTGATGTGTTTGAATGTTCAGTGAGTACTCCAGCTTGGAAAACAGCTCAAATTTGTTTCAAACTGCAATAAATCCCATGTTTACTGCTCTGTCACCGTGAACATGCTCAACCTACATACAGACTCTGACTGATCAGAGAGAGGGGGCGGGGCTGATGCTCAACCTACATACAGACTCTGACCGATCAGAGAGAGGGGGTGGGGCTGATGGCTATTTGAATGGCTATCAAGTATTCTGAGGAGCTTAGACCTGCATGAAAATAAGATCTGGCATGTGTCTCCTATAAATGCATTTCCAAGTTTTGGTGAATAAAAGTACATCAAACTACAAAACATCTCACAAAATTTGCCTTAGATTTTTAAAAGCTTTTCAAAGTTTTACGTTCAGTACACTAATCTGGACAAAGCAATCTGTGGACAAACCAACCAGCAGCAAACAAAAAAAAGAACCATCAGAGTGGCGTTCCAGTTCCCCTCAAGACAAGAACCGAGAACCCAAAAGCTGGGTATGATCCACACATGAAGAAGCATGCTCCAGAAATAAAGCAGGACATAGAACTCTACACTGTTAAAAGTGTACAAGATCCTTCAGCACATTTTGGAGGTTCTTTCATTCAGAACTGTGGAGGAGCCTCTTGAGATGCTTCAATGAACCTTTCAATAAAAGGACGGGGTTTCTTAAAGTTTCCTTGAAGCACCTTATTAGACCCTCCAAAGGTTCCTCAAGGATCTCATACTTTTAACAATGTAAAGAGGTAAAACTGCTAACAATGAAAGATGGTGATAGGCTGCACAACAAAAGACCCAGAAATCGGATCATGGGTGGTTTCCAGTTTTCACTGAGGAGTTTCACCCACTGGACCAAACCTGCTGTTCAAGCCAAGGAATGTTAACAAAACCCATAAATCCCAGGACCTCTTTACTGAAGCAAACACTGGATCTCAAACCTCATTGTAAAAATTCAAACGCTGTTAAGATGCCTTCAAACCACTAAAGAGGTGTCGTGCTGATGCAGGTCTTGGTCAGTGCGTTGCCTCTTTCCATTTCCTGTCCTGCAACAATCCTGTGACAATTTACCTCCAAGTCTTGCATCACAATCCATTAAGGTAATTCCATTAGGGCTTTTATGTTCAGGATCCATCAACCTCACTTAACCGTACCCATTACTTACGTTTTTCCTCGCTTTGTGACTGCAGGCGAATAAAAAGCCATAATGGATTCATAAATCTGGGTAAAACAAAAAGCAATGGCAACTCTCGGCCAAAACAAAACAAGAACATTTATAAATTACAGTTCCTAAATGGTTCCCGGGTTGGGAATGTGGTTATTGGAATAACCTCTAATACCTGTAGAAATAAAGGACTTTGGAAGGGTGGAAAAAAAAAAGCCTATTCACAGAGTCGACCATGGAACCCAGCTTAGTACGTATGTTTGAGCCTCTCTACGTCTAGTTTTCCTACAGAATGCAATAAACACACAGACTGACAGAAACACTCAGAACTAGAGAGAGGGGGCGGGGCTGATGCTCAGCCTGCACACAGACTCTAACTGATCAGAAAGACGGGGTGGGGCTAATGACATCACTGACCCAGATATTGGGTTATAGAGGCACACACAGTATTCAAATTTCAGAATAAAAGTCTTAATAAGGGATAATACTCATACATACACAACATATGCTAAATGATAAATGTGTTTTTTAGACTATTATGTGTGTTACTGTCAAATATTTTGAAATATGTAATTTTATATGAATTACAAACAAAAAAAAAATAGCAGGATTAGAATAATTACGAAAACATTAACAACCAAAAGGTTTAAAAGTGTTGTTTGGAACGCATTACATTCAGTAAAATGTTAATTTTTTTTTTAATTTGCCCATTTTTATAGGGATGTTGAAGCTTTTTGTTGTGAATTCTCAGTCCAAGCACTTCCTTATATAATGGTCATTAGTAATGGTATATGATGGTGGTAATGGTACGGTGTATAATGTGTAAAAGAGTGCGCATGTGCACCCGGTTTTATTTTAACCATTATTATTCATTAACACACACTTTAATCACACACTAATAAACCTAGTGTTTACACTGTTTTACTCAAATTACTCACAGTTTGCTCATGTTTTTAGAAAGGTTTGCACTTAGGATCAACTTGGATGATCAGTAGAGTCAGGTTGTATTAGCTGCATTATTGAACAGCAGCACAGTTCATTCTCAGTGTTTACTGAGGCAGACAAAACAGAGACTAGTGCAGCATTTCAGATAAAGCAGAGTAAGACATGCACTCCAGCTCTATTCGCAGTTATTGGAGCTGTTACTCAGCACTGATGCATCAAAATAATGCACTGTTTTAGCTTATTAGACATCCCATTCCACACCCAGTGGGAAAAAATATGGAAATTCTGGTCAAAAAGCCTTTAAGAGATCAGACCAAAGGTCAGGGGCCTAGCTTCAAATTGCTAGTGAGGTCAAGGCTCTGTGAATGCCACTGAAGATCTTTGAAACCAAACTGGTCAAACCACAGCTTAATGGACTTCACATTGTGCATAGTGGGCCAGTCTGGCAGTAGCACCTCCTTCCAGACAAATGCTGGACCATCATCATCATCTAAACATTTAAGCCACACAGAAGGAAATTATTCACAGTATTGTCTTTCATGGCAAACTGGCTTAGAGGGTCTCCTCTTTGCATTCATCAGAGTCTCAGTCAGAGAGAGAGAGAGAGAGAGAGAAACCAATTGATATTCAAGGCAAGTCATGCAAGAAACACCAATTCAGAGACACTTGAAAGGTTGAGAAAAAAAGACATCAGGCAAGAGAGGCCAAATCCAAATGGAAAGTGACAAAACAGACAGTGAAGGAATAAACAGCTTGCACTTTTATCCCTCTGCCTGAAAGACACAGTTAAAGTCAATGACCTTAAGCACACCTTCCCTCGCTCCATACACAGTCATTACCCGATGAAGAAGGTGGCAGTGGAACATCTTGATATTAGTTTTGCAGCGACTGTTCTCAAAAAAAAAACAAAAAAAAAAAAACACACCCCATCTCAGAAATTTGGTTGAGAATTCCTCATCTAGAGTGTTTTTGAGCTGAAAATGAAGGTTGAAGTTTGAGCATGTACATGTGGACAGAGCAGTAAACATGCACTGGAAGCTCCTTTGGAATTTAAACTGGGATCCTAGCCCTTTTCATTAGCTGGATTACTCGCTCCATTATGGTTAGATAGGGGTGAATCTTGTAGTTTGTTATGATATGTGTATCGTGTCTGTAGGTTACTCTGATCCTGAGTTATGGCCTGATCTGCTGCTCCTGCTCTAAGAGTTAATGCTAAAGGTCATGTCATTTGGGAGCATTTCTATTGGTCCATGCATCATCAAAGTTGGGCACAATGTAAAAAACCAGTGCCAGATTCAAAGTATCTCACAAAATTCAAAAAAATAACAAAAGTGTAGATGCAAGGTTTTTGCATGAACTTTGACTGGTCCTGATCAATCCAGGGTTCATAAAAAGAGATCTGGACAGCAAAATAAATACAAGATTGACATGGTACAAAGCAGAGGTTAAAAGAAATTCAAGGTCACCACAGGCTGCAGATGCAGAGCAGATTGCCTACATTATGGATGATTTTCAAGATAGAGGTCATAAGGCTGAGCTTTCGGTGAAAATGAGAATGGCAGCATTCAAATGATCGTTATCCAACTACGGAAGACAAGAGAGGCCTTCTGAAAAAATCTTATATGGATTGCACAAATTAAACAAACAAGCAAGAATAGCTTGGCCTGGGGAGACGGGAGCCAGCACAGCTGGAAGTCTAAACTTAAGCCAAGAATACAGAGAGAGCAAGACCAGCAGGGGTGCAATACATTTTAAACTACGCAAATTAAATGAACTGAAATTAAGCCTTTTAGTGGCCCACCAGCCTCAGTCTTCCTCTTTCTACTGACTGAGCGAGTCTGTAGAGAAGAAAGAACAGGGTTTCAAACAGCAAGTCACACAAGCCTTCCTGCAAGGGAACACAAATGTGCCCATATATGCCAATACAACCTCATATTTTGTCCATCTATGTCCTCAGACATCCTCTGACACTTGCGATTCACCATGTCCTCCCATCCAATGGTGGTGCTTAAATCGCAAAACAGAACATATCCTTTCGTGAGCCTGAATAAGTATGGTGAAAACCATGCAGATGTTAGTAATTGGAAGTTCATGCATATTCATTAAGAATGACACATTTTTCTCTGTAACTGAATATCTGGGTCAGTGATGCCATCAGTCCCTCCCCCTCCCTCTGATCAGCCTGTATGCAGGTTGAGCATGTGCATGTGGACAGAGCAGTAAACATGCACTGGAATGGAATTTTAGCTGTTTTCTGAGCTCGTTTACTCACTGATGATTCATCACACAATGATGAGACCATTAACTTCCTACAAAGTGCGTCTCGCAGGTTCTAAGAGTTAAAACAGGTACAAGAAAGCAGGTCAAAAATCTGATGAGCTCCAGCTTACAGAACAGAACAATTACATCACAAAGCCATTCAGCAATTCAAATCAGACTTGATCACGTTTTATGAAATTGGACTTGAACTGATGAAATGTAAAACACACTAATCTTCCCCCGAATGAACTGATGCTAAGAGACAGTGGTGAGTTGCAGGCTATTTTTTGTTTCTGTAGCTCTTCGGGCTAAACTCTTATGCAACCAGCAGGTAGGGGCATGCAATCAAATCCTTTGAGCTCCACACGATTCCACTAGACTCTAGGCTAGCGCTGTCTTGTCATCCTTGGGATGAAACAAGTAGTCCAGAGGAGAAGCTTAGCTCTGTAGTGGCTCTTTGGAAGAGTCCCAAAGATTGTTTTTCTCACGCAAGTTTGCCTTGACTTGGCTCACAGACCTGAGATTTGGGAATCGATATTCTTGCAGCTATAAAAGACAACAGCCTGCTTGTACTTGCAAATTGATGACTTGCTGACCCCTCCACTGCTACGCAGAACTACAGGTACAAGGTCCAGAGACCTTCTGGCACCACTGGTCTAAATTGTACACAAACTCGATCCTTTACAGCCAAAAGCAGGCAGATGGTAGACAGATCAATCATTCCCCCAGGATGATGAAGTGATGAAGTCCTTCAGGAGGTCTTAAATAATGGTTTGAAGCCCTGTTGAGTCACCTTGACGCTAAAGTCCAAATTCAGCAAGGCTGAGAGATTTAGTACTGTTCATCCTGTACTCGGGGGTTGTATCCCTGACTGCTACTTGTGGGGGGAGCAAGAACATCAGGTCAAATTATAATTCTACTGTGGTCTCTAAATTTTAGCATTCACCACTGAAGCCACAGGGTTTTTCAGCCAATGATTATGCAGTACAAGCGAATCCACTGTTACAACTTATTAAAAGGACTGGATCAAAGTGCTCTTTGCCCTTGAGAAAACAAGGCCAAAAACATTACATTTCATATCGACCAGCACCATGTGAAAGCCTCAAACAGTTTCGAAGTGATCTGACTGAGGCAAAACATCGGGCTAAATATATTCTCTCAGCAATCTTTTTTGTGTCTTTGGGGAACAACTTGAAATTACCCAGTAGAGTAAAGACTTTTCTGAGAGAGGCTTCTTCTACCGGCTGTTGAAAATCAGTACAAAGCAGTTCATTCCCAAACTGGCAAGCACTCCCTTAACCACGATTGGCTGCTCCTCCGAAAACAGCCAGGCTGATGATTTCCCTCAGCACAAGACTGGTTTTGTGCCTGGCATGTCCTCTGGCATATGGACAACAGCTCTGTGCCCAAGTCCTGGACCCCTGGCATGGCTTCCTGTAGCATGGATCGAAGTTCAGTCCAGTCTACCAGAGCTAATCTAACCTTCGGCACAGAGTTGGATCACCAGCTCATCTGAAGCAGACCTTCTTAGTCCACTTAAATAAACGAATCTACATTTTCCCATTATTGGGAATGTTAGGGGGCATTCAGACAATGCCCTTTTAAATGGGAAAGGTTTTTTCTCTGTGTTGGAAGAGCGACAAGAGCAGGAGTTTCCAGTTCCTGACCTGGTAACACTATGAAGGTTTGTGTGATTATTATAATAACACTACCACTATTATCACAAATAATAATAATAATAATAATAATAATAATAATAATAATAATAATAATAATAATAATAATAATCAGAAGTCATCATACTTTCACAAACCAATCATGCATTACAGAACAGGCATTACAGAGTAGGCAGGGGGGCAAATAAATTAATTAAATTAAGCTTTATCCTCAGCCTGCATGTAGACTCTGACTGATCAGTGAGAGGGGGTGGAGCTAATGATCACTCACCCATATATTTTGTTATAGAGGAAAAGGAGAAGGGAGGGACTGTTTGCTCTCTTTGCTCACACAGTGTTCAGGTTTCAGAATAAAGGGATAAAGGGATCAAATGGACACATACACAAATAATAAAAACAACAATGGACATTTAGGTTGTTTTCTTTTTACTTTAAAGTATTTTTTTCATATTCTGAAACACTCTGGAACCTGATAGGCTCAGTACATCAGTAGTCACCATCAAATCTGAAAGGGATCGTCCGTCCCATTTCCCAATTTAGTACTCATTCTCTCCATTCCCCCTACACCTTTCCTCCGTTTCCTCACCTCGACTGCCCCATGCTCTTCTGTGGTAGCAGAGGAGCAGTAGGAAGGGAAGGTCAGGAGAGAAGTGGCAGCAAAAGCTTCTGGAAGCACCTCAGATTCATCCACCAGAGATGTTACGAATAAGGAGAGGAGCAACTTGCGTAAACCTGGTCACCCCAGCAAACAGCAGGTCAGTATTTACTTGGGAAGCTGGTCTCGTTGAGAACTGGCAGTCAGTGGTCTGCTCCAAGCATGTTGAGCTTTAAACACTGTATTAACAGGAGTCTGAGATTGTACCTGAAACCATGACCAACCCTGACAAATGTGACATGGACGAGGCTTCCAATGTCAGCTACATTAACCTCCGGTCTCCAGTGCTCAACTAAACAAGCAAACCTCAGATACCAAAGATGCCTCGTCAGATCAACTCAATGCCACTTTAAAGAAGAATCACAGGCCTTTTTCAGAAGAGTTATTTGCTCAGTGGTTATAAAACGTGTTGACAGTATCAAGGTCAGTTGGCATTTTCAAGTGGTGTAAAAAAAAAAAACGAGCTTTTCTTCTGACAGCTACGAAATGTCAAAGCAAAGCCAGATCCTGTCCTTTGGTCAGCTCACTCAGGTCTACATCCAATGACCCATTTAGTAAATGGCTGAACAAGTGAGAGAGGGGAAGTTTACAGGGTTCAAATCAATGGCATTTAAACTCGTCTGAAAGGCTTGGGACACTAATTTCAGGGAAAGTAATGCAAAAAAAAAAAAAGACGAAGCGCATTAAGCCTGCTGAGTAATTATCTGACGCACATCAATTTGACAGCATCGGCTGGGCTCATTTGTGGAGCTCCGGTGCATTTGCTTCAGTTCTCGTTTGTAAAAACAGTTTGTGACTGGGGTTCACTTTGGAGAGAGATGCTGTTTTTTTGGCAGACTAATGGAGGAACCATTTCTCCTGATGGAACACTTTCCTTGCACCAAGGCCAAAATCGAAAAGTGTGCCAGGCAGCAGCTGCTCGTTCCAAAGCCTTACTCAGAACAGCTAGAATGTGTACTGCATACGACTTATTGATTTGTGACGGATTTTAGGGCCGCCGTTAATTAATTTAATGGACCTCAAAACAAGGATAACTTTATTTTAAAGAATATCAACAATGGGTTTCTCCTACAGACCTTTACGTTCTAAATATTAAAATGTTGAGATTGAGATACAGTGGAACGCAAACTGAGGTCAACTTGAATATTGGCTACTCTAAGGCTCAATCCAGTTCTACCAGTTCAGTCTAGGTCTTGGAACATCTGGAACAGAGTCAACCCCCTAGGCAACTGGTGGGACCAAACTGGCAGTGGAAGACAAATAGTAGAGAAAAGTGAATTATTACCATAAGAAAGTGACAGAATTAGCCTCCTGGTAGATTTTGCTTGGCTTTCATTTCCGATCCTTTATTTTTTCCACTTTCTTCTAGGAGAGCTCCACCTGGACTCTAGGTGCCATTAATGCATACCAGGGGTCACCAACCCTTCAACTGTAGAGCTACCTTCATACAGGTTTCAACACACCCCATTCAGCCAATCAGGAACGTCTGAAGGCAGTAATTAGTTGGATTAGAGTTGAATCTAAAGTCTATAGGAAGGTAGTTCTCCAGGAGCAGAGTTGGCGACCACTGATTTATACTAACTGGGATATTATTCCCAACCCACTGCAATGAGGAGTGTTCACAGAAGGTAATAGAACAGTTCTAAAGTGGAACATGACAATGTCGCATGCTATCTGTGATTGTATCTGTGGTTTTGAATGTGTTTCAGAAAACAGATTTGTCTAGTATCGGCTGTTTGTGCCCACGCCACCAAAACCATGTGGGGAAAAACTTCCATCCTGTCCTCACAGCTGAAACACAACTGCTTTTACCAGCAGATGTGGCAGTGCAACTTACCATACATTAAATGCCTATTCCATACAATGCTCCCCCCCCCCCCCATCTCCGTAATGCACAATGTCACCGTTATGTTTTGTGCTTTCACTGATAATCCTGTCATTCCAGAAAGATCTCACTATAATGCCAGTGAATGCTTTTAAAGCCAGGAATGTCAGGGAATGACAGGCGGCCTTTGGAGTACATTTTCTCTCTATACCACGATTGAATTCATTTCTGACTAATGGACATGTTTGTGTACACCTCATAGACACATTTGTTTATCCCATACTTCAGTCTTTTTTCTCCAGCAATAACCCAAAGCTCCATCCTCTCCTGTCACTGTAATGCAGGATAACAGTTCCGCGGGGGCATACCGATGGCATACAGAATAAATATGTGTCAGAACGACACACACACTGTAAGAAACCCTGCCGTGATGTGTGAAGCTTAGCCAGATTTACACTACAGTTCTCCACAACGTTCATCCACCTCCCACTCAGCTGGCCACCACACAGCGAGGTAAGATATGAAACGTGGAGGAGATAAGCAGGAGAATGTCACCTGTGCTACAAGAGACAAGAGCTCTCACAGATAAAGTTTCTGCTGCAGCTATGAGTGGTGCAGCCATCCACTCGGAGCTATTTACTTCGAGAATGCCTCCAAAAAGAGTGGAAAGAACTTCCCGAATAGTCACAGTACACTGATCAAAGCCGTTCCACATGAATTTCACGGACCCAAGGCCAATTTTGCGGGGACATTTTCATAGAAATAAATTTATATAAATATGTTTAGTATTTATAGGACACAATCACATGCCAGATATTGTTATTTTCATGAGAACTTAAGCATAATTGTCATCTTTCAGATGTAAATATTAACAGAATATATTTGAATTTGACCAGGTTTTGATATAAAATTACGTCACGTCTAAAATTATTTTTTTTGTCTTTTTTTTTTTTTAGGACAATAAAAACATCCAGTTGGAAATTGATCATCCAGAGTGTTATTCACAATACTTAAAATTGGTGCAAATAAAATGGCAAAGCACCAAGATTTTTTTTATTAATTTTGTTATTCATGTGTGTATCATTATTTATCCCTTGTCCAGACTAATTCTGAAATTTGAACACTGTATGAGAAAAGAACAGCAAACAGCCCCTCCTTTCTCATTTTCCCCTATAACTCAATATCTGGATCAGTGATGTCAACAGTCCCACCTCCTCTCGTTTATCTGTTGCATGTAGGTTGAGTGTGTACACATGGACAGAGCAGTAAACACACTATGAGACTCCTTTGCTATTTAAATTGGGATTGAAATCAGTGGCCATCAAAAGTGCTCAAAGGAAGGACAATAGGGTCAAGTACAGAGTCTGGCTCATTAGTGCTCATGAAGGTTGCATCTCACAACTTTCTGGACTTAAAGGATCTGTTGTTATCCCTGGTGCCAGATCCCACTGGATACCTTCAGTGGTCTTGTGGAGTCCATGCTTCAAATGTTCAACTGTGATAATGGGGAACCAAGTCAATATTAGGCAGGTAGTGCTAATGTTATGGCTGATCAGTGTATATTGCCACTAGATTTGCAGAGCAGCCTAAATACTATAAAGCAAGCCAACCAAATCACTGTGACAGTTCAAAGCTAAATGTGCATTGTGCTTTTTCCTTTTACTCAAGCTCCTCTTTGTATCCTGGGAGCAAAACAAAAGGGTCCATTAGGACCCCATCTGTCACAGAGTCCACTCGGCGTCCCTGACTGCTGACAGGTATTTCCTTCCGCTGATGGGTTTCAGTCCTTCAGAGATGGAAGCCATGCAGCAGTTTCCAAATCAAAACAGAAAAATTTCATTATCCTGCTCTCCGGATACAGAATTAACAATAATATGACAGACAGACTCCGAAAAGATGGGAAGAATTTAAAGGAAACTGCCTCAGTCTATTTTAAGTTGATTAATGAAAAAACTTTGGGCACCTTACATGATCAGTGTTTAGTAACACCCCCTTAGAGGTGTTGCAGCTTTTAATGTGTCGGTTGGGGGACTGAGAATCAGTTGATGGTTTTGAGGTGTGCTTAGGATCATTTACTGAATCCATTCTTCCCTCCACCAGTGAAATGTTCCTTGTCCACTGGCTGCAACACAAGCCCAAAACATGATCCATCCACCCCCATGTTTAACAGTTGGAG
Organism: Acestrorhynchus altus; assembly: GCA_034509495.1. Taxonomy (NCBI): domain Eukaryota; kingdom Metazoa; phylum Chordata; class Actinopteri; order Characiformes; family Acestrorhynchidae; genus Acestrorhynchus; species Acestrorhynchus altus. The sequence continues at coordinate 27,681,346 of CM067517.1, read as the reverse complement.
AGGCATTCTTTTCATGAAAATGCATCAGGCTTGTCTTCATGTTCCTCATGTTTCATGTAACAACATTTTGTGGTGAGGACACAGAAAAGATGACATCCTCTGATGACTCCTCCATGAAGGTATTTGTGCAGGTGTTGCTGCAGAGTAGAACAGTGTACCACCACTCTGAAGTCTTGGTACAAGCTATGAGAGTTGAACTCTCTTGGGGAGCCCAAACGCCTGCATGTTGCTTTCCTTGTTTTAATAATTTTGTAGAATATGAAGAATAGTTTCATTATTATCTTTATCCTGTTGGAAATAATTTTATCTTCAAATTACTGAACTATTCACAGTAAAAAAGAAAGAGCACCATGCAAAAAGGAGGGGAATAAACTTCAACTGCTTATTAAATTTAATTTCAGACCCCAAATATTATGTCTGGATTTCTTGCCTCAATGTTAAAATGAACAAAGCCTGTCAGGCTTCCACCATCGCCTCTCTGGCAGTGTCTAATTCAAGTTCTGTTGATTATCCCCTTCTATCAAGACTGAGTCCACGCTTACGGAGGCACCTGGCTGCTGACTGATGACGCCCTGAATCCACTCAGACAATCACAGCAGCACTCAGAATGAATCTTTTGTCTGTTCTCGCCCGGCTACAGCTCATGAGGAACCACCAGACACTGGCGATTGCCAAGTTGCTGTTCAGGTTTTGTATCTGCAGAGATTTTAATCTCCAGAACAGAAGAGTTTCCATTGTGGACAGGGAGAGAGAGAATGAGGAAAACATGGTGAATAAAGTATCTTGCCTGTCCACTATCTAAGAACATGTCACAGTAGATGTTAAGAACTTAGAAGGTTCCACACTGCTTGAAAGATTCTCACACATTCATTGGTATACATTCATACCGAAACAAAAACATCTGAGCTGCCGGAACTAAGAAAAGTATCTTGGATCTACTTAAAAATTACGTACATTAAGTAATTCCAACTAGAGTGCTGATAAACGCAACCCTTTCACTGTTAGATTTCCTCAAATGTGTACATCTTAAAACTGAATTAAACTATAATTCATTCTTAAAATAATGTAATTGTGTCACCTGGAGGTGCGGTCAGGGGGAAAACACACCAAACTCCTCACAGACAGTGACCGGAGCAACCCGCCACAACCCCATGTCCCCTGGAGCTGTGCGACACATTCACTACCTGCGGCGCCACCATGCCACCCCAATCCAAAGGCAAGCAGTCCACATCCAGTTGGTCAAACGGCTGATGCTCAACAAAAAGAAAACAGCACAAACACCAGAAATGCTGGTGCTAGTCAATTTAAAGTTTCAAAACCAGCCAAAAAAAAATCAAGGACAAATGCTGCAAAATAAGTCAATCCATAAGCTAACGCTACATAAGCCGTCAATCCATGATTCTGAGAGATGACCTTAAGAACTGAATTTGACTTGGCACTGCATCAAACTAATAATTTGCGTGCCCTGTGATGCACCCCCTACAACTGACAAGTAGTGACTGGTCCAAAAAAATCGCCCACTTTAGGGTCTTGTTCAAATCCGCTCTGTCACATTGCCAATTAATTGGAGGAAATTCCAAGGAATTCCAATTTACTCAAATCAGGAACTCAGCATTACCACCAAGTGGCCGAAATTGGGGAACTGTTTAGACCAGTCAATGATGGGTGCCCTTACGCTGGCTGCTAAAGGTACCATTAAACCATTACTTAACACAGCATGCTATCATAACAGTTCTATGAAGGGCGGTGCCACAGGCAGTGCATGTGTCTCAGCTCCTGGGGCCTTGGGTTGTGGGATCGTCTCCCGCCTCCCAAAATGGCACATAATAGGTGAATTGACCGTGCTGTGTCTGTGGTACCCTGTGATAGACTGGTACTCTGCCTTGCATCCAATGACTCCAGGTGTGCTCTGGATTAACCGTGGCCCTTTTCAGGATGAAGTGGATAAGAGTAGGACTCCCTTAATGCAACTGAGTTAACATCATTAATGCCATGACCTTTACTATACATTAGCAGCCAGTTACTCTCGCTTACCTCAGAACAGTGTGTGAACAGGAGCGAGGAAGTGCGCTTAATGCTACGGAGGTAGAGCTGGGAGACACTGAATCACTCTTTCTTCTCAGTTATTTACAAATGTTGCAACTGACCTTTTACTGTGAACAAGCATTTTGGCCTTCACACAAGTAAAGTGTGTTTTACCCTGATGAAAAGCTTCACATCAAGCCTGCCTAACGCTGAAATAATCCCCAAGACCAAGATCTAACGTGGGCCAGCTGGGAAATTTCACTTGGATGAACGAAAGGGAATGTCCAAAGGGTGGGAATGTAAATTAGCAACCAAAACAATGAGCTTATTTGCAATTTAATTGACAAATAACCCAAATGATTGAAGACTGCAGCAAAACCACTAGGCCTGCAGGACACATTCAGTGTGTTTGTTTCTGTAAATGGGCTGAAATAAGGAAATCTGAAGTGACGTTTGAAGGAAAGAGTGTCATAAGTATGTTCCAACGTTCAGCACAAGCCTCTTCACTCAACATGCATCGGCCTAGAAGGACACTTCCAACACAATGTGAGTGCAAAGCTGTTTTAAAATGCATATATACTGTGTGACATTTAATAATACAGACATAAGTGAGGTTATAGTGATCAATGATGTCCATCCTTCAGGAAGAGTGATCAGACTCTGGAGTGGTGGTGCACTATTCTACTGTGCAGCAACGCTAGCAATAATTGGTTTCCGCAACAGTACTTTTCAATCAGTGAATATGTAACACCTGATGTCACAGAGCAGTTTTACAAAAATCAAAAATGAAAATGTGGACAACACACTTCACAAAGGATAAAGACACGAACCCCCTGTTGAGCCAAAGGACGACTCTGTCAGACCTGGAGGAAAAAACATTGGACGGATAGGATAGGATAGAACTTTATTGATCCCTTGGGAGGGTTCCCTTAAGGAACCAGGCTCACAAGGGGAACCTCTCCTCCTCTGGTCAACTACTCATAGTTATTTAGGGGACAATGGACCCCAACATGACTGTAATACTCAATTGTACTCAAGTAATCTTAGTTTGATGATCGACAAAATAGTAACTGTAGCAGCTAATATAGGTTCTGCGTAAGGTTCTACATAATTTGCAAAGCAGTTACATTAACAAGCCTGATGCCTTCTGGAAACATTTTGTTTCACTTCACTGTACCGCTCGGTACTGCACTGTCCTGTCCTGTCTTTAAACTGTCTCTTGTTTACTGTATTTATTGTATTTATTGTAGTGTTTGCACTGTGCTGCTCCATGTCGCACCTTGGTTCCAGAGGAACGTAATTTTGTTGCACTGTGTACTTGTACTCAGATGTAATGACAAATAAAAGCCTTGACTTGACTTGAAGTCCTGTGGACTGATGACATTTTAGCTGTAATGGAAAAATGAAGAAATAAACACTGAAATACTGATAGAAAGCACTGATAAGCCGTAGCACTGAATGTCAGGACGCATCAGTGAATGATCTATGACTGATACATGACACCACATGTGCTGAGGAACATTGTTAGTAGAGCAGAATATGAGCAATACTGTCAGCAGTGTTCATATCTGACCTTCAGAGGCATTTATAGTACTGCACACATGAGAAACAGCACCGACTGTCTATCAGTGTAAGATGCACAATTATAGGTTGTGAGAATTTTAGTTAAATTCACATATTTCCACAATGTTTTACAATTATTAAAGATAATAATGAAAACATTAACAGAAAAGTACACAAACGTAAGTCAAACAAATATAAAAATGAGTCAATAGGGATTTTTTCTTTTGTTAACCTACAAGTGAAAAAAGGTTTTTGATCATTTAATTAAAAAATGAAACGTCATTTTATATTCATTATATTTAAAGCTATTTATTTCAAGTACTTTTGTTTTGAAGCTGATATTGAGATTAGTAAGCTATTCAAATTTGAATGAAATATGTCTGAATTTCTGATTTTCGTGAGCTATAAGCCAAAAAAAATAAAAATTAAAAAAATGTATTAAGAAATGGAATGAAATTGTGATCACTAATAAACTATTGCACTAGTATGTAAAATAAACATTTAAAAATATCACAACCTAATGAGATAAATCTAAAAGATCTATAAAGCACATGAATGCATTACAGTTAATTTTAATCATTTTTATTTTTTTAACAAAAACTGATTAAAAGTTCACCATTTCAAAAATTCCATTCTTAAATAAATGTTCCTACTGTACAAACCCAAAATCAGATTTCAAAAATGAAATAGAAATAAGTTTGTATTTAATCACAGTCAATATTTAATCTCCAACCAAAATCTAATGAACAGAAATTGGACACAAAAGGCATTAAAATGATCAAATGTGTCGCAAAGCTTAATAAAACCAACACAAATAAACTATAATAAAATGCAATCAATTATTCTGTACATTATTCAGCCCATTTTTGAAATGTCCCAATCTGAACATTTGACATATGGACACAAACACCTTCGTGGCATGCAGACTTCCACAGAGCAGTTGTGTAAGATTCGAACTTTCTGCACAGTTGCATCACTCGGTCCACTGTTTCCAGACAGCCCTCAACAACTCGCAACAACATACACACTTTACTCTGCTTTAATATGAACTAACAACTTGGTTTATTTTGGTCAAGCAACAGCCTGAAGCTCCAGTCTCAGTGTGTTTCAGCTGGGTAACGGTTGCACCACACTGCAATACGAAAGACAAGATGGCATTGTTTGAGTTTGGCCAAGAACATGATGATCACGGACACAACAAATTCTAGACAACAAAGGAAAGTTTGTTATTAATAAACGTGTTGTTAATACCAATTAATCATTGTAGCTGACCATGTGCATCCCTTCATGACCACATCCAGCGTATTGATGTGCCATGTCAGAAAGCAGAGGTCATATGAAAAACTGGTTTTATGAACATGAGAGTAAGTGGTTTCAACAGTCACTGGATCTGAAACCAGTAAAACGCCTTTGGCACCTGATTTCCCAGGAGATTCAGTCTCACAGGTCCAATACAGTATCAGCGTGTTCCAAACAGAGGGCTGTTGTAAGCTGATCCAGGCAGATATAGTGTCACTTTCTACTTCATTGGCTTAGCATGCTCACCTCCCAGCACTGGGGTCTTGGGTTCAAGGTCCGATCTGGGTGGAGTTTTCACGTTCTCCCCATGTCTGTGTGGGTTTCCTCTGTGGAATCTGGGTTCCCACTGTGCTTGCAGTCTACATTTTACCTATCCACACACTAGAGGGCAGTGAGGACACGTGCCCAGATTGGTGGGCAGCCCAATCCACGATGCCCAGGCTGGATCCCTACCCGCCAGGCCACGGTGGTCCCTGTGTGAAGTAATATATGTGTGTTTACAATCGGTCCCTACTTCACCTCGGATGAACATGGCCTGTACCGAAAACCTGAGTTGAATATCCAGATAAGCCTGACATGAGTCTGCTCTCTTCTCCCTTCAACTGTGTCCACAGAAGAGTGGACATTTCCAGGGACATTGCACACTGGGCATTTACTCCCTAGAGATGCTCTCGAAAGCAGACAAAGACGATCCTTACACTCCTGAGAGAGGCACGTTTGTTTGAACACCGATCGCTGGCCAGCTTGCAAGATCCATTCAACATCGGCTTACAGCAGGCTCCGAAACTTTCCCACTAATGTGTAGCTCCGTCCCCGGTGGGAATTGCTGGTCATGCTGTGTGGGTTTATTGTTCCGGGATTTTCCATGTGCTGCTGTACGTCACGCTTTAATAACTGAGTGGAAAAGCCAGCAGGTTTTAATTGAAGTTATTCAAATCTATCAGCTCCCTTGCCAGACAACGGGGCTATCAGGACAAGTGGTTCACTGTGCGGTAGGTGTAAAAATATTGAACCGCTATACGTTTCAAGCAACTGCTGTCGTGTTTCGACAGGGATCAAATGTAATTACATCGTTATTATATGTATTTAACTGCATATTCAAAGGTTAAGACCATGTCAGGATACGATAATATCGGAAAACTATACGGGAGGTTGGGCCGAACCATATATTATATGCATTTATGTAAAAATATGAGCATTTGATCAAGGACTTAAGAGTAAAAGCATATGATAAACATGTGAACACATCTACAGGGGGTTTAATAAAGCACCAAAGTCCTGCAGTCCTTTATAACTTTCGATCTAAATAAATCGCAGCAAACGTATGGGATGCAACATGACTCGACTGTGATAACCCTCAGTTTTCCAGACAATACCTGGTTTCCAAAGAGGAAACTGATGGCAAACCAACCTTAAATTCTCTGCTTAAAGCTGGCTTTTTGGAAAATATTGTTTCTCTTTTTTTATTCTATTTATTCTTTATCTACAGTACAGGACACACCACCTCATTCTCAGTTTTCTGTATTTTCGTGACTATTTACATTGTAGAATCTCACTGAAGGCATCAAAACTATGAATTAACACACGTGGAGTTTTGTACTGAACAAAAAACTGTCAGTCTAGCTTCAAGAGGTCGTCACCTGAAACGGTTTTCCGACAGTCTTGAAGGAGTTCCCAGAGGAGGCTCATTGAGAGAATTCCAGGAGTGTGCAAAGCAGTAATCGGAGCAAAGGGTGGCTATTTTGAAGAAACTAAAATATATTTCAGTTATTTCACCATTTTTTTTTGTTCAGTACAAAACTCCACACGTGTTCATTCATAGTTTTGATGCCTTCAGTGAGAATCTACAATGTAAATAGTCATGAAAATACAGAAAACTGAGAATGAGAAGGTGTGTCCAAACTTTTGGCCTGTACTGTATATATATATATATATATATATATATATATATATATATATATATATATATATATATATATAATCTCCAACCAAAATAATATTGGACTTGCTATACAAGTACTTTCAAAAAGTCTGTCTGATTTAAATTCTGACAATTTCATTTAGAAATGAAACCCAAAAATAAAACCATTTAATGAACCACATGCTTGGGAGGTCTCTTCAAACATGAGCTAAAACATACTTATCGTAATGGGCAGAACCTCGAGGACGCAAGGGGAACATGAATTTAGAGCAACCCGTGCAGGTATGAAAAATACTTTCATGCGGCTGATACAGAAAACAGGGATGAGGTCATTCATCATTTGTTGTGATGCATTTTACAGATTGCTGCTGGAGGCCTTGGTGTATGTAGACACATTTACATACAGTCTAAAAAAAATACGCGTATATCATATTCGTCCCAGAGCAGTGTTATGGCATTATCAACAAACATCAACAAACAGCAAATATAACTGGGACACGCTTGCAGTTTCTTCTGCAGATGTTCTTTGCTGCGACTGCATCCTTAGAGACGCAGCACTCGTGGTGTCAGGCTTAAGCACCATGACCGAAGAGTGCAGATGATGAGATTTTTACTGAAAGGAACATGTGAATCCTTTCTACACCCACGCACACCTAATCACATCCAATAAGATGGCCTGGCTCGCCACACTTCAACAGCGGTTGGCCTTAAAACAATGAATAACATTGTAGCTCGCTGAAAGACCGCCAAGTCGCCCGAAGAAGCCTTTGTGTTGCGAAAGAAGCTGATACACTACGTGGGCAAAAAGTATTGGGACACCTATCAAGGGGTAGCTTCCTAATAGAATTTGGTGCATGAATAGGACCTGATTTTATACAGTGACAAGAGCAACAGTGAGGTCAGGATATTGGATCCCAACTCCAAAAGTACTGGATGGAGCACCATCATTGCAGAGAACATTGCTCCACGGACATACGGTGTAGCAACATCAGCCACGGAAAGCTCCTTCAAAGCACCTGAATTCAATTTAGTTTTAAACGTGGTTTTCACAACAGGACAGAGTAGGACGATATCAGAAGGTCATCTTTAAAATTCCAGTAGATAAAAATCCATCAGTGTATCAGTTGACCAACAATATCAGCTGTTACAAAAGGTCACAGATAATGGATGGATAACATCTCTGCAGGGCTTCAAACTTGTGGTGTCCAAACAATAGTCCAAACATGACGCCTCCGCTACAGCTCAATGGTTCCAATGATGAAGGTCTACCTCAGAAATCAGGTGCATTAAAAGTTGTTTCAGACAAAAAGAAGTGGAAGAAATTGTTCACCTGGACATCGCTCCTGCTCTCCCTCTACATAAGATGACCTTTAAGGCTCCGGTCTGGGGACACAGCTGACATTCTGCAGAAGAAATCGTGCTGTTCTTGTTGGGAACAGTACTACGTAAACCGCGGTTCTCCATATGCTTATGCTGACCTTCAATATGCTTATGCAGACCTAATCTACATCTGCCTCCATGCTAAAATACACACTCTCAGAAAACGGGGTGTGTGTCACGCTTCCACGGTAAAATATCACCTACACTGTTTCAACTCCGGACAAAATGATAAGAGAACTCCGGAGATGGATGACATATGAGAACCTCATGAATAATAGGAATGGATGGATGGATGGATGGATGGATGGATGGATGGATGGATGGATGGACGGACGGATTGATGGAGGGATGGATGGATGGAATGTGAGAAGTCAGTGGATCAACAGTTGGATGTATGCATGGATGGATAGATAGATGGATATGAGAACTCCGGCAACGGACGAACTCCCATGAATAATAGGAATGGATGGATGATTAGGATACAAGAAACCCATGGATGGATGGATGGATGGATGGATGGATGGATGGATGGATGGTGGGTAAGTGGGAGGGCCATACTACCATTCAGAGAGAGCCTGACCAATGTGAAAAATGTTGAAGGCACCAGCACTGATTACAGGGATATCAGTTGATAAAAATATCATTTCATATTTACATTTTCATACGTATCCTTTGTATCAAACAGGAAGGCTGGACTGTAATCCTCGGTGCCACAACTGTCCAGGGACGAGGGCTTAAAAGTCTGCGCACACAAAGCGGAGAAATCTGTAATTAGCTGTAATTATTTCTTACTGTGCTCTGAGAGTTGGAGGACTATCACAAGGTTAGGTCCCCAGACGCCACTCGCCGGTGACTCTTCCATTTCCCCACATTAGGAGAAACACTGTGCCTTTGTTGGCAGCCCGCGAAGGCTCGCTGTGCATATTTCATGAAGCACAGAGTAACACTGTTACCCTTCAGGATATTACTGGGTTTCAATCTTTGATCTAAAGGATGTGTTTCTTTTCTTACGTTAGGCATGAATATCAGATTAAAAACGGGTTAGAATCGCAGCTCTCGGTTCCTGTATATGTTTTATTAACACACTGAATGGAGCTACGCTCATCATTAATTTAGTATTGTATTACCTTAATTCACGGCCCGAGGCAGGCATTCGCAGACAGTTTGTGGGGAAATGTGGCTTCAAAAGTAGGCTAAAGGTGAAATGGACACATGGGCAGGCAGGGTCAGACTGCAGGAACCATGGACCTGGTCACCATGGGCCAGATACCACACTTAGATTTGTCATCACAGCACCACTAACGTCAACAATACATCTACATACACCGATCAGCCATGAAATGATCGTGAGTCAGGCTTTATGTGTCCTGGTCTCAGTCTTGACTCAGAATTGATGTGTCCTGGTCTCAGTTTTGACTCTGGCTTGATGTCTCCAGGTCCCCATCATGACTCAGAATTGTTGCGTTCTAGTCTTGGTACTGACTTAGGTTTGACATGTCCTGGTCTCAGCCTTGACTCAGAATCGATGTGTCCTTGTATCTACCGTGACTCAGAATTGCGTCCTGGTCTCGATTGTGACTCAAACTTGATGTGCCCTGGCCTCGGTCTTCACTCAGACTCAAGTACTACTAAGTCTTGATCTTCACCGGGACTCTCTGTCTCAGTGTCAGTTCCATTAGAGTCCATTTGGATGCAGATAACAATCGAACTGATCCACAACTGACGCAAATGACTGAATGTAAACCTACAGTTAGACTTCAGTCGTGTTGGCGATGATGTCGCTGTGCAATCTGCTTCCCAGTATGACTACAGCAAACTTGGAAAACTTTGAAGTAAGTGGGCGTGTGATTCTGTGCATGTTTCTCACAACTATATCAAGGTGACATTACAAGCGGGAGATGCTTCTGTGGAACGCCTGAGCTGTAAATAAATAAAAACCCCGAGTTTAAACACACATTTTCACTCAGAGAGAGAGGGAACAGGAAGAAGAGAGAGCCTTTTCCTCTTCGTGGCTAAATAGACAAACCCTGGTGGGCGTGTGAGAAACAGCGGATTGTCTAGGATTCCGTGCCGCATTCCAGTCAGAGGACAGTTCCACTTTGACATTTGCGGATTCTGGAGTGTCAGTGAAATGTCCAGTGCTTAAAAACATGAATTTTACACAAAGGTCATTACTTAACACCATTACCAGTCTAACTGTCCGTTAAAAACCTATGTCCATGTACTGGTCTATAATGTGAAGGAGAGCAAGACACCAGTAACTCCAATCAAACTGGTTTACATGCTGGGTGAACTGATATCCATACCATATTTTTACACCTAAAATATGAGGAGAGCAACGGATATGGGGATACTTTGCCTTCGACAGAATTTATTTGCATAAAATTAACATCAATCCCAATCATAGGGTTTACAGCAGCAACACCTGTGGTCAGCAAGGACGACAATTCATCACATCGCTGCCGATGAAGGATCAGTGGCGTTTTATAGAGACGATAAATGTAAGCTGATATATGTAAGAAATGGGGGCTGAGTGTCCTTTCAGCGTGCCTCCGTCTATGGGGACGAACAACGCCACCCAGTGGCTGAAAGTGTCATATCATGTCAGATCCACTTTGTATTTGGACTATTATGATAATAATCATAACATCGATTCAGGGAGCAGGCAAGTAAACCTGTTACGGTGCCGATGGTTCAACAAATCAGGGAAAACTGATAAAGCCGGATTTCCTCGTCTTTACACTGCGTTGGGTTTGTTTTTGGGTTTGTCTTCACCCCAAAAGGGGGTGTGGTCTTTCAGACAACAGGGTAGGGACATATGGCTGCTCGTATCTATTATAGTGCTGAAACTTAGTAGTTTGCTATTAGCACAGATGTCTTTATTTATTGATTTGTTTGTTTGTTTGTTTGTTTGTTTGTGGGGGTGGGGCGGGAGTAAACAGGGCAAAATGTGTTTACAGTTGTGCTTTAAAAGTGTGGTGGTAGCAGCGCTGTCAGAAAATGCCTCTTATTTTTCCAAAAGAGAAAAATGACTTTCCTGTCTGACTACAGAATGGCTCTATTGTAAAGACTGTCCCTTGTTGTCCGTTTTCTGACATGTTCGGCAGGTGGCCAGTTATGAAAGCGGGCCTGAGAAGGACATCTGAAGGGCTATATGGGAAACGTATTGCCTAGTGGATTGTTTAAAATTGCAGAGCAAATGTTCTTCACCTGCACAGTTCAATCTCCTCTCATACGTCAGGTTGATAATAGAGCTCCTAATGAACCCACTGTGAGCCTGCTGGACTCAACAGGAGGCCAAATGGTCCTGCAAGTATTTACATTCTGCTACTGAAGAAAGCTTCAGCGTGCGGCGTAATAAACCAAGCAGCAACCACCAAAATTGTCCGTGTGCTGTTCTTCTCAGCGTAACATTACGATAGCTCACTAACATGGCTCAATGCTTGACTTTTTAATGGATTGCGGTGTTTTGGATCACTCCTTTAAAAAAAAACGACAAGACAGCTCCAGCAAACTTCTTGAAGACAGGCATGGGACCACTAAAGCGTTTCCAACGGTTTGGTCAATGTTGCCAACAGAAAGCACAAACAAACAGCCACCAATTAGCATTATGCAAACACCATCACCCTAATTGGTGGCTCCAATTACCATTACACAAATACAATCATGTTAATTGCACTTATTAGTGCCCAATTAGTGCTACCCACATTAGCATGTATGTGATGACATTAAAACAAGCCTTGGAAACCTCATTAAACCCGATGGATGATGAGCCAAATGGACATTGTTACTCTTGACAGAGATGACAGAGGCAACCAAATTTCTGGACAATGCCAATCTGAGTCCGTCAAAAAGACCGAAACGTAAAACCAAATCCAATCTCTAAATGAGATGCAAATTGGCTGGCAGAGTCAAATCAATCTGTGTGCAAGTGTGTGTGTTTAGGTGTTCCATTATGGTTTGATGTTTGATCAGGAATACAGTGGCAGCAGCATTCATTCAGACAATGTTCGCTCCTAATATGTTTGTATCCATAATTTAGAAGATCTGAGTTGTGATTCAATGAAGTGCAAGCAGAAACTGAACCATCAAAGCACACAAGTGCTGAGTAAGAATAATGGCTGATAAGAACTGCAGTGAAGATTCTACAGATTAATAAAGAATCTGATACTCAAAGGAATTAAATTCCTTATGGTCCAGTTGGTTTGAGCCTAATATTTTGTCTTTTTTCCTCTTTTATGATGTCATGATGACTCCAGATCAGCAGAGGGATTGGTTTCTATAAGATAGACCAGAAAAAAGTAGAGGCAAGAGAGACAAAGCTCATGCTTCCTTGGGGTGCAATTTCGTACAATGCCTGATCAGCTTTGGTCTTCATTACAGGCACTTTGACAGTCCACACACACACACACACTGGTGCTCTATTCCAACAGGACGACGCTTGTCCACACACTGCTGCTCGGCCAGAAGACACAGAAGGTAGTTGAACAGCAAGCGCGTTTAAGCTTGTTTGCTAAAAGGATCAGCAAGACAAAACTGTCCAACCAGCATGACCACCATGTCCAAGGTTGACCAAAATCAAATGAAATATAGGGGATGTTTTCAACTTCAGCTTTCAACCATCTTGACGATCATATACCAGCTTAGTTCGTTGAAAACCAGCCACAGAAACTGGTCTTGAGGCGGGTTTGTCAGCAGTGGATGCAGGAAAGGAAGGAGCAGACAATGTGGCACTGAGATCACAGGCTTCTGTGTTTATATTCTACTTTGATCTACTCCGAAAGTTCTCTTTCTTCCTGGTAATGTTGGAAAAGTATAAAAAATCGTGGTAAGAAAGTTCTCTGACTGAACGTCCTGAACTGGATGATGGACTTGTTCAAGCAATTACTGATGTAGGTGTTTCTATGCCATCTTAGTCCCTTTCATTCGCTATTTGGAAGCTCTCAGCAGTTTATCGTCTCTGGGAATGCAAATAGCTAAGCAGACCTTCAGATGGAATGCTGTTTTGCCCTCCCTGTCCTCTCCATCCTCTTCTCCAGCAGATTTATTCCTTTCTGCACTTTGGCAAATCACTCCCTCCATCCGCGGACTCATTTACGCTCAACTCTCAGTCAAGGAGGCCCAGCTCTAGTATTTACCCCACATGTAATGATAGATGAGATGACAGTTCTGATAGGCTTCACACTAATCACTGGCATATTGTTGTGAGGATTTGATTGCACTCGTTCACTGGAGAGCATGAGTGAAACCAGGTACTGGATGATTAGTTCTGTCCTTTCAATTACAACAACTACAGAGAACTACACAGGGGCTTTACAACCTTCTAGGTGAGGCACAGGAACAGACCTTCTAATCATACACTCATTTAAACTGATCTTTACAACAGTAAGGCTTGGTTATGTCTAGAATATGTGGAGAAAATGTCTAGAATTAGCAGAACTCCAGGCCCTTCCTAAACAGACAACAGAAAGCCCTCTGTGCATAACCCTGTCTATCATATCAATAAGAAACACCACCCAAATGAATAGATCCAGGCTGAGTCAAAGTCACCTTCATCTGCGCTCACATCCCCTGAAAGGAGAGCAGCAGCTGCAGTCTAGTCCATCAGTCCAGGTCAGACAGACAACATAACGTAAGGTCATTTGCCCCAGAGGTCTGTTATTAAATTAAACTGCTATTACAGACATGTACGAGTCAGGGAATAAGAGACCCAGACAGATATGAAAAGCTGAAGTTCAGTAAGACAAACTGCCAGCACCCTGGACAGCAGCTGTGGCCGGTTTCCAGCACCACGGACAGCGCCCTACGGTCTGAGTCTAAAATGGTACACAGGCTATTCTAAGCCCAATTCAGGTCTGATGCTTTGTTTTTACCATTGTGTCAAAGTGGACACAGTGCCCGGTGCCCTCTGGTGTCCTCTCTGATGCCATTATATAGAAGAGTTTAGAACAGGGGGATTAATTAATTGACTGTCTTATCCTGTGTGTCACTGCTGTCCAATCAAATCCACGTATCTCCATTTTTGGAAACACACATTTTTCTTTTGACAGTGACAATATTAAAGTACCCAAGTAGTAACATTTTAGGCATTATTACAAGTAGAGTTACATCATTAGAATTAAAAAAGAGAAGCTTTTTTGACCTCTGGTTTAGTGTCTCGAGTGGAACACGGGAACGTAACAAAATCCACTACATGTCCACATGTTTGTGGACACCCCTTCTACCAAACTCATGTTCACTGTTTCTTCGGAAACCAAAGTAACTACAGTTTATCCTGATTTTGCCGGAGTGATCGTTTCTACAATGTGAGTGAGGTCAGGATGTTGGATGATCACCAGCAAACCTCATCCCCAACTCATCCCAAATGTACTGGGTGGAGCTTCATTATTCCAGAGAACACAGCTCCACAGTGCAACACTGGGGGAATTTATATCCCTCTACTCAAGACATGGCTTCAGGCCTGGCATTATGTGCTCCAGAATCCTAATCTATTCGCAATACTTCTTTACAGGGTGTAGACAAATGTGTGTGTGTGTGTGTGTGTGTGTGTGTGTGTGTGTGTGTGTGTGTGTGTGTGCATTTGCACATCTGTGTCAACAAGGAGCCCAACTTTAAGTAAATGTAGAAAGGATGTCCACATATAGTGGACAAACACTGTATGAACAGTCACTTTATAAGCTGATGGCTACTGGACGAGAACTTGTCAAAAATGAAGAACCTAAAAAGAGAAAAGCCTAAAATATCACAATGTGACTTTCCTCCTCGGTATCGCTCACCTCGAGAGCGTATACGGCAGAGAAAAGTGGAGTGCTGAAATGACAGCGATGACAGCCGGTCTGCTGGGACAGACTGCCAAGAGAGAGTCTGACAGCACAATACTGCTCATTCTGAAACACACACACACACACACACACACACACACACACACACACACACACACACACACACACACACACACACACACGGCTTTGCTGGGTCATGGTCCTGTTTGTCAAACAGTCAGGAGGAATGTGACAGCGCAGGAGGGCGACGGAGACGGAGTGAAAGTGGAACAGTCTAGACGGAGAGACTCACAATGAGGACACCTGGTCTCTTATTACCTGAGCAAGATGGAGAACCTGGAGCTTCCAGTGACCGACACCTGAACCGTTTTATTTACTTTAATCAAAACTCCATTCACTCAAGACACGTCTCCGTTTCTTTAGTTCAGAAAAGGAGATGTTCAGACCAATGTTGCTAAGAAACGCTGGACCTTGACCATCACTCATGTCTCCTTCATAAACCCACCCAAAACCTTTGTCTCTCAACCAGTCAACCAAAATGATTATTAACTATTACCATTATTACAACCCTAGATCCACCTTTGGTGGAATAACAAGCTTCTTATCTCAGGATCAGAGTAACCTTCAGACATGATCAGGACTATGAGACTCCAACGAAAATTCAGATATTCGTCCCAGCTTAAATTCCAGTGCATGTTTACTGCTCTGTCCACGTGTACACACTCAACCTGTATACAGACTCTGACTGCTCAGAGAGAGGGGGTGGGGCTAATGATGTCACTGACCTTTAAATCAGAGTTACTTAGCAGACTGATGTCCAGGTCCAGACGCTATCCAGACCTAGACATGTAGCAGGGTGTGCTTGTTGACCAGTGACTGAACATTTCTAGCTTTTACGGTACAGATTTACCAACCCATGAGTAAGCGAGGAACCCTTGGACTGAACCGAGGATCAAAAGGGGAACCACCCTTTGGTCAATGCTGGATAGCAAAGACATAAAGCACGAAAAGAGCCAAGAGAATGGGACAAAAGGAGTAAAATAATAAAGAACTATAGCTAAAGTGTGAGCAGTGTATGAGTTGTGAGCAGGTACGATATGAGCTCAGCACTAATATGAAAGTCCAGCAGGTTAAACAATCATAAGATGGTAGCGCGGTCTCTAATGTAGCGTGAGTGAGCCAATGTGAGGATCCCAAAGAGGACAGTGGGGTAGTGGGGTGCCGGGTCACATGCATTTGCCGTATCACATGCTGGTACTCAACATGAGTGCTGATGCTTGAATAAGAGAGCGTGTAAAAAAACATAATAGAGTGCTACTACATTACTAATGTTATTAATCTAATATGTCTTTGTTTATAAATTCTACTTAAAATGAGGAAAAATATAATAATCCGAGTGTAACTGTAACAACACTGTCACTCGATTTGACGTTCATTTGTTGAAGACATAACATGTTCACAGGACTACTTTATTAGACAGGATATTGCTCGGAATGGTAATAGAGTTAGACCTTATGATGTTCCAGACCTTGAGGACATTTTCTCTAATTTGACCTGAATTTTAATTAAATACCCCTGATTTAAGTCCTCACATTATCCATAACATGTTCAGGAAAGTCAGCGATACTCAGCATTAAAGAAGTCGAATCGCATCGGGGGGCAAAAAAAAAAACAACCAACATCCCACTATACCAACATACCTGATCCGTGAATAATTTATGAGATCATCACAAGGCATCTTCCCAACACGTTTATTAACTTTCCAGCTGACTCGTTCACACATTTACAGCGTTTAATAAGATTAACGAGATTTCGGTGAGAGGACTCTTAGTGAAGCAAATTACTTGGGATTTATGCTTAATTAACATATAGGCCCATTTCTTTCCGAATAAATCATAAGTTGGTCCCGCAGGAATGCAGGAACATTAGACACACTCTGATGGAAAAGGTCATTATTGGTATTAATTAGTTCATTCAGCTTCATTTTCAATGGCGGGACATTAAGAGAGCTTATTTGAATGTAAGCATTTATGTAGTGCTTTAATAAATAATGTGCTTTGGTCGGTAAGTCAGACTCGAGACAAGTAGTTATACAAAGTGTTTGTCTCCTATCTCCTATAGTTGGTCTCCTATGTCCTTAGAAAAGCGTAGTTGAGCCTAAGGTCATTGTGTCCAATGTCAAATGTGGACTGGGGGGTTAAAAAGCCCTCCAGCACTGAACAGTGCATGTGTCTGTTTAGGACATTTAGGATTAGTTAAGGACCCTTTTTTTTTTGGGGGGGGGGGGGGGGGGGGGTTGGGTGAGGTGGGTGTCATGATGGAAATCATGGGGGCCTATTAGTTAGAATAGCAGAACTAATTATTCAACATTAATGTCTCACAGCCTGACCTCACTGATGCTCTTTTAATGGCTTATGGCAATCATCCTTCACAGCGGTGTTCTACCATAGAGGCTGTTACTGAACCAAAAATGTCTGTCCACAGGACAGGACAATTATTTGTCGTGTACTGCAGAAATTTGACTTTTATAAAAGAGTGGCAAGATCAAAGCCATTTTTTAAAGTAAGTCATAAGAAGTCCCATTTGCAGTTTGCCACGAGCCATGTAGGCGACACGTCAAATGTGGAAGAAGGTGCCCTGGACTAAAGTTGAACTTTTTGGCCTAAACGTAAAATGAATGAACCACTGTGAAACATGGTGGTGGCAGCATTATGTTGTGGAGATGCTTTTCTGTAGCAGGGACAAGGAAGCAGGTCAGAGTTGATAGGGAAATGGATTTTTCAAGGCACTGTATCTGGCACCAAGATGTTACAGCAGACACCACCTTCAAACGTGTTGTCCATGCCGCCCATGCCAGCAAAATGACTCCCAAAGGTATGTACTAAACAACACCCCTGAAGGTGGTTTCAGTGAAGTCTAGTACCAAATATTTTGCATAAGATAGGTTATGTAAGCTATAAGGTGGAACCACTGGATTCAGACTTATTCCAGTACATCCCAGAAAGTTTGATCAGATCGAGAGGTGGGGAATCCTACAAGTTACCAGTGAACCCATGTTCCTTATACAATTTCTGCAAAGTGCAGAATGGGTACTTCTGAAAAGCTGCTCTCATCAGAGAACACCACAGCCATGAAGGGCTGGACCTGGTCCACAACAATTCAAGTAAAGTTCAAGTAAGCGACAGGTGTCGAATTGGTGTCCATGAGTACCTGGACCCCAAAAATTGTTCTCTGAGCTTCACATCCACTCCACTGGTTTGTCTTCCTCCCACAGAGTATCCTGATGCCAGTACTTTAACCGACTAACCAGGTGACCTTGTATGACCACGCTTTTTATGGTGGACAGGATGACCATGAGTAGGGAGGAGGCTTGGGCACTCAACATCCCTTGTCCAGGTCATCTCCAGAACACCCACATCCCCTACATCCAGCTGACAAACTATAAAAACTGTCATCTTTAGGTACTACTCACTTGAGTAGATGTTATTCACATGGAAATGATGCTGATATTAGATTCCACTGGAATGCAAGTCTTCAGTACATGTATATGAGAAGGGAAATGTCTACACTCCTACACTTTGCCCACTCTGCTGACACAAATACACCAGTGAGCTGTCTTATTGAAACCACATCCTCCAGGCAGTTTGAGAAATAAACCTAAAATGAGGCGCACACAAACACACCTATTTATACACATTCATTGCAATAAAATAGTTGCACCCAGAAGGAATCAATTGAAAGGCATGACTGCAAAGGTGTCATGTCAGACTGTCATGGAATCACTCAGAATGACAGTGGGTAAACTTCATATGAGTCCTGGTTTTATCTTGTTCGGAGACAGCAACAAATCTGTGTGGAGGCACCACAGTCAGCGCCAAGATTTTGTTTCTTGTCCCACATCACACCTTCAGAAAGCCTGGTGTCATGGTGTGGGGTGCAATTTCATATAATGCCAGATCATGGTACATTAATGAGGTCCTGCAAACCAGTGGTTCTACCTTTTCTGAACACATACATTATTCCAACATGATAACACTGACCACATACTGCTGCCGTCTCTAGATCTCACCTTGAAGACACAGATACTACGCCGTAGTCGGTCTCATCTCCAGACCTATCCCTGATTGAAAATGTGTGGGAAGCTATTGGACGCTCTATGAACACTCCACCCCTACCACACCATCTGCAGAACTGAGTGAGAACATTCAAGCTGCATGGGATGGATCATCACAGGACACCTCTACAACTAGGAACCTCTACAACTCCATGCAGAGACGTCTGGCATGTTGTGTTAAACCCGACGCCGTACTGAGAGACAGAACGTCTGTATGTGTAGATCAATAAATATTGATCAGATCATAATCTTTATCTTCCTTCCCAACAGCACTGCAATCCCACAATTCTTACTCCTTACTGTTTTTGATGAAAGTACAGTTCTAGAGCTGGGATCTGTAAAAGCAACTCTCCGCGGCTTCTGCTTTCACACAACAGAATGCCAGCACCACAGGAAAGCTGTCGTGGAGCAAGCCAAAGGACACAGGGACACTCAGTCATACACACATACACACTCACAAAGCAAGCACTTGTCTTTCTCACAAACAGCAAGACAGGAGCTGTTATATTGTTCGGCTGGCATGTGATGACCTAGTTCCATTCTATAGTATTACACTGCTTTCACAGCCTCCACATAAGGCCTATTGAAATAAGAAGGAAAAAGAAACAGCCCCATCTTTACATTCCATAAAAGACAGAGATTCTCTGAAGCACATTCCTTTGAATGGGGTCTTTTGAGAAGCTGAATGAAAAGAAAAGCCTGGTGATGAGCCAGTAGGAACCTCAGCAGGGATTAGGCTTGTGCCATGCCAGTGACATCAGGGTAATTACCCCACCATTTATTATGGCTTTACAACAAAATAAGGCAGGTACCCACTGTCTAGGACATCAGCTATCATGTGATGCCACCCATAGTGGGTGGTGGAAGGATAGCACATGGATCCTATAAATCACATGCCGCTGACAGCTCAACACGCTCAGAGGAGAACGCTAAATGCCATGTCCTGAGGATGGAGCCAACAGTTGAACTCCAAGAAGTCATCTTGTTTTTACACAAATACCATTACGGTAATGTGGGCTCCAGACAAACCAGACAAAGTGTCCTGAAACTTTCGATCAGCCACCCCAAGCTGACTTACAGTGGAAAAACAGTTCATTACCATGTGACAATGTAGTTAGGTCAGTTATCGGATGGATGGATGGATGGACAGATGGGCGGACAGATAGATGGATGGTTCCCTCAGAAAAAAAATTAAGATTCCAGAAGCATGATCATGACAGTATAGAGAGGAAGGTTACATACATATTAAAATAGGCAACAAGCACCCTTTCTTTTGAAGGGTTGGACACTTATCTGTAAGCCTGTTGATTGTCTATTGATCCTTCCAGTTGGTCTCCTCATTTACTTCATCTATATTTTTACTGCATGCTGCACTGTCATCCCAGAAGCATCCCAAAAGAGCTTCAATGTCATCTTTTGCGCTATTTCTACCATCTCCCAGTCAACAGAAGAGTGTTAGTCTGGAGCCCTGGGTAACATAGGAGAAAGCATCACACCAATGCTAGATATGACCAATAGTTTAGATGAATATCTGAAGTTGTATTTCATGTAACTGCAGAGAAGCAGATTCTTCAGGTGACAATGACCAACTACAAGTCTGTGAGCAAAGGTATCTTGCATGCCACTCTGCTCCATATGTTGAAGGCCTGCTGTTCTCTGCAGTGTTCTTTCAGAAACTTGGTGGAAAGGACCTGCACTGACTTGTAGAAGCCATACCTCTGTCTTGTGTACAGCAATGTGATTTGCATTCACAGGCCACAAAACTGACTGATGTTCTGTGTCTGTGAACTTCATCTTCTGGCCACAATTCCGAGGAGGATTTGCTGTAGACTGGGATTTCTGCCATTGACACCCTTGCAAATTCAGCTCCTTCCTTCACACGATGGTCTTTGTCCCGAACACAACACCCAAATCTGCCTTGTGACCCATTTTCCACACACTGAACGAGATGTTCGCTCACTGTACCTCCTCTTCTAATTCTATGAATCCTGACACACACCCCACAGGTATTTATACCCTGATCATCCTTGAGGAATACCATCTGCAAGAGCCTGAAATGACTACTGCCCAAAACATAAAAGGTCCGGGGAGCTTACCTTGGCTCCATAGAGAATCCGGTTTCCACATGTGAAATCTTGATGTAAAGGTTCTTCACCAATTTAAAGGTTCTTCATGCTTACAAGGCTCCATTTCAAATAATCATCTATATTTACTGTACAGAAATAAGTGTCATATTTCTATTCATATGAATGTAAACTTAGTCCTGACTTCATGAGTACACGTATGAGTACACTCAATGAATCCTTGATGTCTGTAAATACAGGCCTGACCAATCTTCGTTTACCAAACACCTGAGGAACATCAGCAATTGGTCAATATGTCCACAGCACACAAGAAAACGGCCGATTTAGCTGACTTGCAAACTGCAGCTTTAGCTTTTTATTGTCATTACAGAACAATGCTTCATGTCACAGAAAAACAGGAGATACCTTCTGGTGGCCTTTTTTGCCCTGGAGGTCCTCAGCTCCACAAGGACTTCCATAAAGACAGGATTCCCCAGCTGGTACTCGGAAAAAATGTACTACAGACCATTTCACAGACTAGGTAACTATAGCAACCTGTCATGCATCCATCTCCTACTGTGGGAAAGTCAGTCTCACACTCTCTTTTTCTCTCTCTTGCTGTGATTTGAGATTAGAGAGCACTACCTGTGGCTCCAGAAGCAAAAGAAGCCATTAACATCTCGGGGTTCCTCACAGCTGTCCAGGATTATCAGGTACTCACTAGACTGAGAGCTGGTCTATGAAACTAAGGCATAATTAAACTATCGAGAAATATTTGCCTAGTGCAAAGGTTAAGATGTTGGGTGTGTTTAAGTTTCTATTTTTAGCAAAAAGGTTCAAAGTGGCTGAGATTCTTATGCTTGCCACTTTTCCCTTTTGCATCATCCTTTGAATGACCATTTATTTGTTTTTTTCCACTAGTGTTGTCTAACAAGGCATATTTTAATGTATCAGGATAGTTTAATCTCAACTCAGCTCCAAGTCATGGTGTTCAGACTGCCCACTGGTGACCTCAACACAACATTAATGGACATTTACAGCAGACAGCCATGAGGAACGTCTCATCACCATGGTGTGAACTAAAACATGAACAGACTGCAATGTTATAAAGCCACTGGGAGCTGAAGTGTAGAACAATAACGCCAGATCATTACGAGATATTAAACACACTATAAAACATCTAACCTTCTTAACAGGACATTCCTATTCCTGAAAAAATAAACAAGACTATAACTACAGTGCAAACAATCAGATAAATTTGCATAATGTGGATAGAAACCTACCAACCACCCATTTTGGTTGTCAAATGTGGCACATATGTCTTTAGTGATTTTAGCCCAAAACATCTCTTCCAACTAGAGCTGTACAATATTATCATTTCATTATAATATTCATGGTAAAATCCTCTCTGTGCTAAGATAAACATGACGAGTTACATCAGCAGAAGTTACTGTATGACAACATATGTTGTATGATAAGTTGATACCGCAATTATCATTGAACTGGAGAAAAACCCTGCAATACCATAATCGCAGAACAACAAAATATTGTGATGCCAGTTTTTTCTCCCAATAGCATGCAACCTCCATACTCGCTCCTGGAGATCTACGTTCCAGGAGGTTTCACCTCCAACTCAAATTTAACACTCCACATTCAGTTGCACAAGAACTTCTGAAGGCAATACACATATGGATTGAGGTGAAGTTCATTGAAGATGGTACTGAGGTCTGCAGGAAGGTAGAGTTCTAAGATCAATGGTGGACCTTATTGACAAGAAGACAAGAACCCCTGACATCAGGTGCACATTGACTCATGGTGATGCACACAGGAATTTGTCCTCTGCATTTAACCCATCCACACCCAGTGATGCACACAAACACTAGTGAATTCAGACACTAGGGTGCAATGCGCACACATGTCTGGAGGTCTGGGCAGCCTTATCCAAGGCACCTAGGGAGGGGAGTCATGCACTGCCAGGCTGGTTCCCTTACCACCAGGTCCATGATTATACGCGGGTCTGAAACCCACCATCATTATTAAAGATTAAGATTAATATAATAAAGATTATATTATTAAAGACAATGTCATTATTTAAAACCACGACAAAGACCCATTTGAGTGCTTTAATGCATTCTTCCCTCATTAAACTCATGGACATGGATGTATATACCTGTAATAGAGGTTCCACTATTATTATGAGTCAAAACACACCTTTTCAGCACTGTGTAGAACACTTTGCTTACAGCACAGTAGTGATTTTGGTGCTACTACTTTGGACAGTATGTGCAAGACATTGCTGGAGTAATTCCTAAAAATCAGCATCTTGAAATAAAATTACTGAAATGTAATTTTCATATTTAAGCTATCAGCGTTAGAGTGTGCATATGTTAACAAGATATCGTTAAAATATATGACTGTTCTACACACTGCATTACTTCCTCTATCATTAGACAAGAAATGAAAACTGGCCCTGAATTCACAATTCATAATGAGGATTATTAGCCTGTATTCTTCATTGTGTCTTTTATTCCCCTCTGCTAATCCACAGAAGCACATTAGAGCGGCACCTTACTAGGGCAATGTCTGTCCCATTTCAGCAAACCTAATAGTCGTCTAATTCCATCAGAGCTTTGGGAATGAGCTGATTTATAATAGGAATCCTAACATGATTAGTTTGGAAAAGAGCGCGCATTAAACTACTTAACAGAAGAAATCCAGAGTCACAGAGACACTAATTAAAAACACCAGAACGCATTATGGTTCATTATATCTTTCAGAATGATTTATTGAAAACAAACAGCATTGTGGAGTTTTACACAGCCTAAAAACACCCGGGTGTGTCACACAGCCCAAAAACACCCGGGTGTGTCACACAGCCCAAAAACACCCGGGTGTGTCACACAGCCCAAAAACACCCGGGTGTGTCACACAGCCCAAAAACACCCAGGTGTGTCCCACAGCCCAAAAACACCCGGGTGCGTCACACAGCCCAAAAACACCCAGGTGTGTCCCACAGCCCAAAAACACCAAGGTGTGTTACAAACCCCTAAAACACACAGATGTATTACACAGTCCAAAAGGACGCAAGTGCATTACACAGCCTAAAAAGGTGTTTTACCTAGCCGAATAGCAGCTGCACTTCACAGTCCAATACAATGTATGTGTGTTAAACAGCACAAAATGATCCAACAGACAGCCCAAAAAATGCTTTGAATTGCATGGCCAAAAAGGATGCAGGTGCACTGCACAGCCCAAAAGCATGCAGGTGGCATTACACAGCCCAAAAGCATGCAGGTGCACTACACAGCCCAAAAGCATGCAGGTGGCATTACACAGCCCAAAAACAACCTGTGGTGACCCGTGATTCACAGACTGTATAAAACATGTGAGAATTACCTTACAACGCTTTCTCCTTCACTTTATACAGAACATCCTGGATATCACAGGACGGTTTGTGAATGTGTGTTTATATGACCTCATTTACAAAATGCTGGTGCACTTGTTTTTGTAAACCAGCTCATTTTAAAGACCCCTTTTTTGATAAGAGCTGAAGTGGCTCTTTAAGAATAAAAAGTGCCTGCTCTGTTGAAATTATTCTACATGTTTCCAAACAGTCAAATAACAGTTTTATATTGGTCAGTTAAACCTCAACAGCTGCTATAAGGCGTGGATGATGTATGAAATCACATTATGCAAATTAGTCAACCAATGTTACTGCCCCCAATTCAATGGTGCCCACCAATGCCACAGTCAGAAATATGGGACACACGCTGACAAGGAATGGTTTTTCAATAATTGTAACAAACAGTGGTCGGACTTTGCGCCAGTTAGTAGTGATGAACACATTTTAATGAGGGACCGAAGCACTTTCATTTGTCGATGATGTTGATGGTGGTGGAGAAAAATATTCAACCTCTCTTGCCTGATGAGTCTCTGCCTCTCTCCATGTTAGCTGGTAGTTAATATTACTTATGAAACCACAGGAGCCCAGGCCATGTTATCCTGGCTTTCCACTCAGTTCCACCTCTAAACCCATATATATCACTGCAGTGTACCACAGATCTCCTCCCATCAAAGTTGAACTAAGGTTGCCTGGTGGACACTGGTCATTTTCCCATCTGCCCAACTCATCCCAGAAGTATTGAATGGACCATTCCTGAGAATACTGTTCATCTGGCATTAGACATGGTGCAAACAGGGTAATGTGTATTTCCTCCATAGAGTCACATTCTATTGGCAGCACTTCTCTATGGGTACTAGACAAGCTCTGTCTGTGTGCATTTGCACCTGTGTGTCAGCAATGGGTACAATGCAAAGTAGGTGAAGGCTTTCATTAGAAGCAGCATCCGCCCACAAATATTGAACATGTATACATTCACCTCTCTCTCTGTCTCACCCTCTCTTGTCCTCTCTCCCTGACACACACACACACATACACACCACAACCAAGAATACTAACACAAGAGAGACCCCCAGTGGTGGCCTCTGCCACATTATGATAACAGAGAGAGAGAGAGAGAGAGAGAGAGAGAGAGAGAGAGAGAGAGAGAGAGAATCCCACCAATAATCTATGCCTCACTCTTTTCCAATGCAAGTCATCCTGGATAAGAGTGAGCCAAAGAGTCTCTCTCTGTGCCCAGTCTCCTTCTCTGTCCCAGCTTTCTTTCTGTTCTCTCTCTCTCTCTATATTTTTGCGCGCCATCCCTGATCTTGGTTTTTCTCTCACTCTCTCTATCTGTCCCCAGTCTCCCTCTCTCTGGTCTCTCTCTCTCTTTGAGTCCCTGCTCACTCTCTCTCTCTCTCTCTCTCTCTCTCTCTCTGTCTGTCCACAATCTCTCTGTCCCTGGTTTCTCTCTTAGTCCATGCTCGCTCTCTCTCTCTCTCTCTCTCTCTCTCTCTCTCTCTCTGTCTCTGTGCCGCAGCAGTAGCTCTGTATGATAGTGATGAATAGCATCTGTAGAGCTACTTAAGCAGGCTCGGAGGCGGCCGGTCTTCTCCACAGAGAAATTAATGGTGGACATATAAAACACAATCCTGCCCTGCCTGAGCCAATTCACTTAACAAATGAGCTTTATGTTAATGTAATCTGCAGGGCAATTTATAATTAGAGTGAGAGAGTGAGAGATGGGGAAGAGAGAGAGAAACAGAGAAAAGGACAGGAGGAAGAGAAAGGCTCAGAGAGAGAGAGAGAGAGAGAGAGAGAGAGAGAGAGAGAGTGAGAGAGAAGACCACACTGATCTGAATGACCAGCTGATTAACTGCTTGGTTGATGAACTGTTTTACTATTGAATAACTGGCTGAAAGTTCAGCAGATTGATTTATAGGCTGATGGTTAACTGACTGACATTTGATTGATCAGCTGATCAATCTATCCACGTATTGACTGATTTGGTTTACTAACTGGTGTGATTCAATAAGTGAGTGTGCAATCCGGTGATTCACTCTGATGACAGATCGGACTGATCACACACCTGATTGGTCCAGTCCATGCCCTCGTATAAGACACTCATATAATAGTAACATGTAACAAGCAACTCACTGGTCAAAGGGTTCGCTGGCACTGCATATGTAAATACCACGTGGCCGAGTGATGCAGTCATGTACATACACCGTCAGTGTTATCCGATCTCACTGAACCCCCCGGTGTACGGCGGGCCGCTGACTGCTCAGCACCACATGACGACCTGAGCTGGGAAACCCGGTGTAGCCATGTGTGTAAATGAGTGTTTTATTCTGACATCAGCTGAAGTGCAGTGCTGTGGCCGGCTGGCGCTGTGGCGCGAGAGAGACCCCTACTGGACACTGGACAGGAAGTGGGGTGACGTGGAGAAGCTGAGACATGGTTAGAGAGAGAGAGAGAGAGAGAGAGAGAGAGAGAGAGAGAGAGTGACCTCAGATAAACCAATCCCCTATAGTTACCTGCACGCACTTAATGTGTTCACTGATGCTCACTATCCCTAAACTGGTTTAACCGGTGTTGACCTGCTTCTGATCCGTTCCGAACAGGACTGATTAGGCGGGTCAGTTTCAGAGTCGTGTGGACAGATGTGGTTTTGCTCAGATCGTCAGTCTCCTGAGATTTAAGCCAACATTTCAACTTGTTGGTGCACAAAATTTCACCCACAAGAAAGTGTGGGGTTGCTTGTTTGGAAGGAAGAAGAAAGTAATGATCTTCACATATAGAAGTCATGTCTCTCGGTACAATATGCCAGACGTCTCTGCATGGAGTTGTGGAGGTTCCTAATGGTGTCCTGTGATGATCCATCCCATGCAGCTTGAATGTTCTCACTCAGTTCTGCAGATGGTGTGGTAGGGGTGGAGTGCTGATAGAGCATCCAATAGCATCCACACATTTTCAATCAGGGATAGATCTAGAGATGAGGCAGACCACAGCGTAGTATCTGTGTCTCCAAGGTGAGCTCTTGAGACAGCAGCAGTATGAGCGGGTGTCATCCTGTTGGAATAGAGCTCCGGAGTGTGTTTTCAGAAAAGCTAGAACCACTGCTTGCAGAACCTCATTAATGTAACTTTGGGATGTCAAAGTGCCTGTAATGAAGACCAAAAGTGATCAGGCATCATACGAAATTGCACCCACACATTGACAACTTTGCCTTCACGCCCAGATTCGTTTGTCGTCTCCACCAAGACAAAAGTTGGACTCATCATTGAAGATGACCTGCTGCCATTCTGACAGCTGACACCATTGCAGTCGTTCACTGTGATCAATTGATTCCTTCTGGGAGCACCTATGTGCTCTCTATTTCCTTTCTTTCATTTATTTTCATTTCATGTCCAGTCCCTCTGGACAGGAGGTTGCTGCTATCAGACAGTAACAACAATATGATGAAAAGAAAAGGATAAAGAGACTAAAAAGGAAACCTCAACTAGAAATGTCCCAAAGGCCACCGGTCACTTTTAGCTCAGCTCTGAGCTTTCTGAATTGTAAACATCTCCAAACAACACTTTCTGTTTGAGATGCTTCAGCGTCACTGTGCTAAAAAGAGGTGCTGATCAGGGCTTTAATGGCTGAAACGCTACAATAAGAGCATTGGAGCTGCAGGACTAGGGGTGTCTGCCGTTGTCCAACCTCATAAATCAATGTGGCTAATGGACACAATCAGCCCTAAAGCCAGAGCCCCACGAGCAACATGTCTCCATCAAACTGGTCCATTTCAGACACTGAATGGCAGCAAGTTTATTGCTTTCACATTAAAGCGTGTTCATTGGCTGTTTGCTTGCTTGCTTGGCTGCCTGGGTCAAGGTGACGGGACTAGTCAGTTTGTTGGTTACCAGCATCAACCTTGCAAGCAGTCAATCATGGAGGCAATCACTGGATCAGCTTTGATTAAGTAAAGCACATCAGGCATAGTTAGATCTGCAGGTCAAAAATGTGGACGAAAGCTGAAACAACCCCATCTAGCATAGAGGTTATGAAACAAACATTTAAGGGAACCTTTGCGCAACCCTCACAATTAAGTGACTGAGTCATCAAAGTGTCCTCAAGGGTCTGATCTACTAGATCAGGAGAAGTCAAGAAGGTGGATCACTATAAAAACACAGGGTTCTTCTCCATCGATTAACCACTGTATGTATCTTAAAAGGACTAAACACTAAAACCTTATTTCATTGGTACTGACTTTCTGGAGATTTCCATGAAAGTGACTCAAAAAAGATCAGCCATAACATTATGACCATTATCATTGTTCCTACATTCACTGTCCATTTCATCAGCTCCAAAATTCCCACGACGCAAGAGCCCTTTGTAGTTCTATCATTACAGACTCTAGTCCATGTTTCTCTGTAGGAGTGGATGAGACACAACAGTGCTGCTGGAGTTCTTAAACCTCTCAGTGTTGCTGTTGGAGTACAAATAATGTGAGCAGCGTCCTGTGAGCACTGATGAAGGACTAGAGGATGACCAACACAAACTGTGCACCAACAGATGAGCTTCTGTCTCTGACTTGGAGCAACTAGGTAGGAGTGTCTAACAGAGTGAACAGTGAGTGGACACAGTGTTTAAACACACCAGCAGCATTGCTGTGTCTCATTCACTTGTACCAGCAAAACACACACTAACACACCACCACCATGTCAGTGTGACTGCAGTGCTGACAATGACCCACCACCCACATAATAGCTGCTCTGTGGTGGTCCTGTGGGGTCCTGACCATTGAAGACCAGGTTGAAAGGAGGAGAATAAAGGATGCAGAGAAAGAGGAACTACAGTTTGTGATGATAAATACATACAGACTCAACACTGCAAGCAGGCAATCAATGCACATGCTTTAACCTGAATTAATTACAAGCAGGTACACAAGAAGTCAATCAATCAGTTAACTACAGGAGGATTCAATGACCTTGATTGTCTATGCAACCTATCGTTTAAACTATAACCCTGATCTAGATTTCACTGAAAGCCTTGATTCAATGAAGCTCTTGTGTGTGTGGGCACTTATTGTTGCTACTGGAACTAAACCTTGTATCTTCATTTTCCCATATCATTTGTAAATACCTTCCCAAATAGTGATGAATTGCCACCCTGCCAAGGTATTCTTACCGTGTTCCCAATGCTTCCAGAAGGACCCACCGCCGAGACCATGGCAGCGGCATTCCTTCCTCTAAAAAGTTGCCTTTTTGGACATACAAGGTTTTGCTTCATGAGCTCATTGGAAAATTCAAGGTGAATGACCAGAATACACTGAACTATACACTCAGGATATAAAAACGGAACAGTAATCAGTTACAGTTGAAGTGAGAAAGTAAGCGAGAAGTAATACAAAGTAATTCAATTACATTATTTTAATATCGATGTTACAAATACATTTTTAAACAGGTAATCAGTGAGGAGTCCGGTATCATCGGTAGCTCAGCTGGTCTGGAGTCATCTCTGTCAAACAACCCACAGTTGCCTCATGTTTGAAAGAAACCTTCTTCTGTCTAATCCCTGGATTTGATTTTCCTGGATCCATGTCTGGGCAGATAGAAATCAGAACAGTGGTGCATTCATTTCGCCAGCAGGCCATCCGTTCCACCGGTCACACACCATCACCCCCTGCTGCCCACCTCCAACAACATGACAGCATAAAACATGTTCAAAGAAAGGCTCCAGCAAGACACAACATATCTGACCACCCCTTCACGGTGGCAGAAGCTCAAGAACAGTCAAGTCTTTAACACGGCCGAGATCAGACGGAGCTGGAAATTCAAAGCTCTGGTCAGGCCAGAACGTGGCTGGTGTGCAACCGGCTCCGACCAGCTCTTTAAACGCATCCAGTGGGCTGAAAACGTTGGACTTTTATGCAGTGAAGTCAAACGAGACGAAGCCACTCAGCTTGGAAACCTCGCAATTTCAAATCCAGACAGTGACCAGTCAAGCACAGTCTGGCGCCCAGAGGCGACAAACATTGCTCAGTCCAGATTGACCTACACCAGTGGTTACAAATCATTCTTATTCGGGAGCTCCATGTTGCTGCCTAGTCCAGTTTTGACAGAGACAGGTCAAAAAGGTGTCTTTGTAGCAGCGCCTTTGGATTTCATACCAAATCTTTCAATGAGCAGTACGTTTCAGATCATTTTTACCTTAAAATAACAGCTTCAGAATCGTGCTGGCAATCTGTAGTTACTTGTTTCGTCATATTTCATCACTGTGCGATGAAAAAGGTGCATCTCCAAAATCAAGGGTATTACATAAAGTTTACTTTGAGTAACTGTCTCTACTGTCCAGGGGAGGTGTTCTACTAAATCTTGGAACGTTGCGGTGAAGATCTGATTGCGTTCAACGAGTGTCAGTGAGCTCAGGATGTTGGATGATCACCACCCCACCTCATCCCTAACTCCCCAATTCATCCCAAAACTACTGGACGGAGCGCCATCAAGCTCTCCTGAAGACAGGCTTGCAACATCAGGTGAAAGGGTCTGGTGGTAGTAACATTTTGGTTGGTTCTTTGAAAAACCATTTGTTTTGTAAACGAGATGTGGGAGATTAAAGAGCAGCCACGAGATCTACATGTTCTTGGAGGACCCAGAAGCATGTTTACCTTTAGGGGCCACGTCTCTCAATAAAGCCTTTCTACGGTTTCTCTTTGTTAAGAGAGCTCAAATACGGCTGATGGCCATTCATCTAGGCCCTTTGGGTTCTCCGCTGCTGCAGGCACCAGCCACCCACATGCAGTTGGCAGCAGAACAGCTCCTGACCAGCAGCACTGCCAAACACGCCCTGCTCTCCACAACACACACCAGCGCTCAGGGTGAGGGGAGTCAAAAGCGACTCACACTGCCTTTCTCACTCACACTCACACTCTCTCTCTCTCTCTGTCAAAATGACTCCCTCTATCCACACTTTCGCCAAGTTTCTAGACAAACATTGCACAAAATTCAGAAATTTCATCAAGAGTAACTGTGGAATGAGTGGCGGTTCAATTCACTGCAGTCTCTTTCTCTCTCTCTCTGTCTTTCTGTGTGTGTGTGTGTGTGTGTGTGTGTGTGTGTGTGTGTGTGTGTGTGTGTGTCAATATCAAATATGCTTTATTGGAATGACAGGATAATAAGCCTATGTTGCCAAAACTGTATGAGACATTGTGTTATAATTAACATCTAAACTAAATGTTAACTACAATAAACAACAATTAAAGAATAATTTAAACAAAACAGTTCATAAATATAATCATGAGATTTCAAAACATAAACGAAATATGGATATGCTCTCTCTTTGGATACGTCTCCCTTTCACCGACTTCCTACTCGCCCTGCCTCACCCACTTCATATTCACTCTCAGTCTGTCTGTGTGTCTCTCTCTCACTCTCTCTCTCTGTCACTGTGCGTTTGTGTCTCTTTCTCTCCTTCAGTGTCTGTGTCTCGGTCTCTCAGTCTCTAAGTGTCTCTCACTCAGTCTCTGGCTCTCAGTTTCTCTTTCTCTCAGTCTCTCTCTCTCTCTCTCAGTACCTGTAAAGCAGAGCAGTGTGATGAGAGGTCTCCCTCTCTCTCTCTCTCTCTCTCTCTCTCTCTTTCTTTCTTTCTTTCTTTCTTTCTTTCTTTCTTTCTTTCTCTCTCTCTCTCTCTCTCTCTCTCTCTCTCTCTCTCTGTGTCTCAGAGTCTCTCTCTCTGTCTGTCAGTGTCTCTCTTTCTCAGTACCTGTAATGCAGAGGACTGTGATGAGAGGTCAAGGTCTGCCCCTCTCTCTCTCTCTCTCTCTCTCTCTCTCTCTCTCTCACTCTCTGTTTCTCGGAATCCCTCTGTCTCTTTCTCTGTGTGACTTCTCTCTGTCTGTCACAGTGCCGCTCACTCTTTCAGTGTCTCGCAATCTGCCTCATTGTCTCACTCTGTGTGTCTCAGTGTCAGTCTCTCTCTGTCTCAGTCTCCATCTGTGTCAGTGTCTCTCTCTGTCTGTCTCTCTCTCTCTGCGTCTCTCTCTCTCAGAGTCTCTCAGTCACTCTCTGTGTCAGTCTCTCTCTCTCTGAGTCTCCCTCACTCAGTCTCTCTGTCATTGTCTCTCTCTGTGCAAGTCTCTCTGAGTGTCTCTCTTTGAATGTATCTCTGTTAGACTCTCTCTCTCTCTCTCTCTCTCTCTCTCTCTCTTTCTCTGTCTCTCTCTCTCTGTCTCTCTCTCTCTGTCTCTCTCTCTCTGTCTCTCTCTCTCTGTCTGTCTGTCTGTCTGTCAGTGGTACCTGTGAAGCAGAGCAGGGGGATCAGAGGGGGGATCCAGAGCGCGTGTATCCAAATCAGACTCATCTCCTCCGCAGCTGCAGCCAATCAGCCAATCAGCGGCTCGCACAACACAAACAAACGCGGCTCGCGCACAGGACCCGCTTTAAGACGCTCGCGCAGTAAAGACACAGACAGAGTGAGAGAGAGAGAGAGAGAGAGAGACGGAGAGAGACGGAGAGAGAGAAGAGAGCTCCGAGCGCGCTCCTGCGAGGCGACTTCGTCCCGACGCTGCTGCAGCAGCGCGCGCGCGCACACACACACACACACACACATACACACACGCACACACTCTTACTAGAGAAAGTGCGAGTCTGAACTGGGATTGTTTTTAAGTGACGTTTTGGCGCCACCTGCCGGCGACGGAGCGCAGCGCACTGTCCGCTTAGCTCAGCCCCAATGACGGTCACACAGACCCCCCTCCCTCCCTCCCCCCTTCACATACATTATCTATCTATCTATCTATCTATCTATCTATCTATCTATCTATCTATATAAATATATACATATATAAAACCACCTCTAAGTTCATCCCCACCTACAACCTATTTATCCCATGCTCTACCCGTGTGTGAAACTCACATGAGAACAAATCCATGTCCAAATCTTCAGGGACCTGAATCTGTCTGAAGATTTAAAGAAACCGCATTTGATGACTAGAACACCTTGCCAACTGTGAAGCATGGGTGTAGATGTGCCATGCTTTGGGATTGCATTGCAACCAGTGGCACTGACAATATTGCACAACCAAAGGAGAAAAACAGATCGCAGATAAACCAGCAAATCCTGGATGCAGACTTTAAACCAGCTGTTAAAAAATATGAAGCCGAAAACAGGAGCTGCTACAACAGGATCATGACCCAAAACACATCTACCAATCCGCCATGGAACCGAGCAGTAAAGCTGGTCCTGTGGTCAAAAGATGCTCAACGATGTATTTCCCCCATATATAGGGAGCAGAAACAGATGAGCTACAGTCTGAAATGTGCAAATTTACATCAGCTACGCTGACGTTTGTCGTATTCTTGAAAGGCCTTGCATCAGCTCTCAGTGAATACATGCCATTTTAAACCGTAACCTTAAATAGATAATCACTATGATCCAAATGAACACCGTGAAAGAGATGGAGAACAGGTTTTTGAAGGTCAGGGACAGTAAAAAAAAAAAAGCCAGTGTGGTATAAAATTAAAATGAAGTTATTTTTAAGGAACTTGTGGTACAAAAAATACATTCATCAACAAAAAATAGCTGCACCCAATACTGTCCGACAGTAAGAACAGTTCACACATTGACCTCCACCAAGACCAATGACTCATGGAGGCCATCAATGAATGATGAATGCCTGCAATCGTGGCTGATGGGTCACTCCACGCATGTCAGACACTCCATAGATTCACCATCTCCATGGTTCATGTAGCTCTCCCAGATTCCTGATGTTGCTGGTGCACACATTCTTCTACCTACTAGAAGACTAACAGAGTGGACAGTGAGTGGTCACAGTGTTTAAACACTCCAGCAGCACTGCAGTGTCTGATAAAGTCGTACCAGAGCAACATACACTAACACCACCACCATGTCAATGTGACTGCAGTGCTGAGAATGACCCACCACCCACATAACAGCTGCTCTGTGGTGGTCCTGTGGTGTCCTGACCATTGAAGATCAGGGGGAACTACAAAGTGCTCCTGAATGGTCAGTTACTATATTAGGTTGAGTCCCAGTTTCTGTAGCCCAGTATACATGTCCAGTGCTGGTTAATTACTGCAATCCAACCACACATGCAACATCATATGGATACAGCCCTTCAGACACACCAAGGTCTCTTATTTTCGCACGTTAATGAGTTCTTTCTAGTATTTGGAGGAAATTTCGTCAAAATTAACGAGGGTTTAATGAACAGTTCAAGACAGCCCTGATTTACTCTGCTAAAAGCCTGCTGAGACTTATCTCCCTACCTCTGTTCTTAAAACCGGAGTAAACGCCATCAGCTTAATTCCTTCTCCGACGAGAGCCTGTGCTCCTGGCGCAGCTCCGAACATGAAATCCCACTCCGCTCACTTTGAATTTGTAGCGGCATGGAGAATAAAGTTAGCTCGGCTCGTACTTTCAGATCTTTCAAAGAGACTTACTCTCTCCAAGGAAGGCAGTGGTGGGCGGCTGGTGGGGGGCGTAAAGTGGATTCCCTGCCGACAGGGAATCTCTTAGCTAATAGACATGGCTTGCGGTTAGTCCAGCTTCATGCGGTCTTCTTGCCATGAGGCCGGTGCCAGGATGTAACAAACCAGGGCCCGCGTATTTGGACATGATGTCTTCCTTCTCCTGCTCTTATTAACTTCCAGCACTTTCCCAATGGGAACATGCGACCCCTTCTAGAGAATTTGAAGAAAACGTGAGCTCTCCCCATCATGTGGAGGGACAAGTGTTAATGAACAGCGAGGACGAGGACGCACCGCCTGCAGATTCTTCAAAGCCATGTTCCATTGGGGAGATAATTACCGCCAAGCTCAGGGTCACGTCCAGTAAGCTGCTGTATTGTGGAGCCATGACATGGTTCTTCATGCCGTAGAACGGGCTTTGTTTTCTGATGTTGAGGTTTATGAGATCGTATCTGTCAGACAGTATCTCCGAATTAATGTCAGCTCTTGTAATTCTTAACATAGGTCCTCATTAGGGACCGTCTGAAGTCTGGTTGGATATTAAAGGAATTTGGAGACCTTTTCAACACACAATACATACCATGGCCATGTTTTCCAAGAGCATCTCAGTCCCAAGAATGTCTTACCTGCTCAAAGGAATCCTTGGTTTTGTTTGTCTGATGTTTTACTGGCAAAATGAACAAATAAATGAAAAAAAAACAAAAAAAAAACTTAAGATAATAAAACTTAAATCGTGTTCAAAAGCACGGAATCATGGGATATTTGACTCTCCGTCTTGGAGACTGTAATAGAGAACTGTTTGGAAACAGATCAGCAACTCACAATGAGAGCTAGCCGGGCTGAAGTACAGCCTCCACACATGGTGGAGGTAGTTTCACATCATATATTGCACATTTTATCCCAAAAGATCCCAGAGCTACTTTTGAACTTTGAATAAAAATGTGGTTATTAATCGAGCAGCTCGTTCTTTTTGTGATAAAGGTCTCATGGCATGATTCCGTAACTTGTATTTCATCATTTAGTTTTAGAAATTGGGTCACAGCTGGGCAGTGGGTAGCGCTGTTGCCTCACAGCAAGAAGGACCTGGGTTTGATCCCCGGGTGGGGCGACCTGGGAAGTTTCTGTGTGGAGTTTGCATGTTCTCCCCGTGTTCGTGTGGGTTTCCTCCGGGTACTCCGGTTTCCCCCACAGTCCAAAGACATGCATGATAGGTGAAGTGGTGACTCTAAAGCGGCCCTTAGTGTGTGTGTGTGTGTGTGCCCAACGATGGATTAGCGCCCTGTCTAGGGTTGTTTCCCGCCCTTGCGCTCAGAGTTGCCTGCTGGGCACCGGCTCACCCGTGACCCTATTCAGGAATAAGCGGTTCAGAAAATGGATGGATGGATCAGAGCTGGTTAAATGTCGTTTTGTTAAAGCGTTTGAAGGGCTAAATGGGGCGGAACCTTTAGATGTAAAGGAAGGACTGACCAAACACACCATCCATCTGTACATGCAAGATGTTCAGCATGTGTCACTTAGCGATTTCAGGAGGTAAAGTGAGGGATAATGTGCCCCTTTAAAGGGCCTGTGACCCTATATGTGTCCCTTTTGGGTTCAAAAATATGTGAATACATATGACCTTATAACATTGTTGTGTGAAAGTAACTCCACCATGTTTAACATGTGGCTCTCAATTCTGAGCTGTATATCAGATAATACAGCATAGAATTCTGTGATTAAATCAAACTGAATTAAACCAAAAGCAGGGTCTAGAGTCTAGTAAATGATATGTAACCACAAGACAACACACCCTGTCTTGGGTCGTGTCCCAGTTGTAATTTGATTGCATTACTTCAGATTCGCCTAGATTGTGTGAAGATAATTGCAATGTCTGTGGACCATTTATATGTCACCAGTGTCCGAGGACTTGGATGATGATGATGATGATGATGATGATGATGATGAGGGTGATGATGATGATGATGATGATGATGGTGATGATGATGTTTGGTGTTTGAAATGGGCATCATCTACCCTCTATCCAGGGTATCAGGTGTTGCGTTTCTGCCAGACACATTCAGAAATGACACCGAGCATTTGAACCCAGTGATAAGTCTTAAATTTGCTTTGACCAGTGGACACGCGCCCATTAAACCAATGAGACAATCACGGCCTGCAGATGACTTGTTAACTGCATATCCTTTGCACACATATGCAAAAGGAGTCTGATTTGAAAGTAATAATACACTTAAAAGCCCTATTTGTACGGGATTAGTTTCACATGGGCAGTCATTTAATTTTACTACAGGACGTCTGTTAAATTTATGACCAATTCACACGGGGAAAGGAAATCTCGCCATAAATGACTGAGATGGAAACGGCATCTTGATTTAAGCCCTGCCGTCACCTCCAAAAAAAACCACACATACGGGCGACGGGAGGATGATATCAGCCCTCTAAAGGAGCTTTTTAAGCCCAGATAGTCCATCTGAATTTTTGATCATGTAAACACATTTAAAAAATAAGTGTTTAATATCAGTTTGTTTGTTTGTTTTTTCTTTTTGACTGTAGAGACTGATATTCAACTTTAGATCTCTGGTCAAAATGAATTCTTGATCATGTAAACACACTTAAAAAATAAGGGCTCTTTACATGAGACAGTGAAATGCCATAAGTTGAAATCTTGGTGGAAAGCTTTTGGTTTGTCAAATAAATAATTACTTGAGGTGCAAATACTATCAGATTAATATCATCTTTTCTTTTTGAAACTGAAATTAAACCTTAGATCTTCGGTCAAAATGGTTACATTTGGGTGTCTATAAGTTAAAAAAATGATGATGATGATGATGATGATGATGATGATGATGATGATGGTGATATTTTATATAGCTTATTACTGTGACAAAATATGGCCAATGTTTCGTGTAATATAAAATAGTTTACTTATAACAGCAGTTATTATTCTAAAAGGTTGATACTCCACAATGAATTACTGGCAGACGCTTCAATGCAGATGCTTCTATTTTTATAAACGGTAGGTTCTGCGGTTTCTAACTGTATTGTGTTTGGTGTTGGTGTGTGAAGGCATTCCTGAGTTATGAAGCTCAGAAGACAAGGTGTGATTTTGCCCTCACTGTGGGCACAGGTCTGAAAGGGTTAAGAGTTCTTCAGTACAGAAAATGGTTCCATATTCTACCACGAACCCTCAAAGAACCACTGGATAAATAAAGGGTTGCATCTTGAAACGGTTCTTTAGACTGTTCTGACTGATTTACATACGTCAAATTCACAAGGAACCATTATAACCTGATGTAATGTTTATGGTTCGTTTCACAGAAAGTGAAAGGCACTGAAATATGCACGGACACGGGAGCGCGCAGTGTGTCGATTTACCTACCCCGCCTTCTTTGAGAGTAGGTCTTCTGAATAAAGTGGTTTCTATTAAACTTATTCAACCTTGTAAAGCTGGTGCGAAAGACAGCATTGGATTGTTGGCACAGCATGAATAAATTAACCAGTTCAGAAAGTCTTAGAACCCAAGGTCCGCATTTTGCGGGCATTTTTATACCACTTTCTAGGCTTAATATCACAGGATCAGAGTAACCTACAGACATGATACATAATCTGTCTAACCATGATGGTCTGAGCATTGTCTGATCAATGATCAGAGAGTAATTCAGCTCAGAAAACCGTTAGAATTCACTCGTTTTCAACTAAAATAAATCCTAGTAAAGTAATATTTGTTTGTTTTATTTTTATATTTGGAAAACTGGTATTTTTGAAGAACGTCTTATTAAAATTGTCCTTGCCAATGGCAATTGTCATCAAATAATCAGCTCAAAGACACTCTGAATGATCAATTTCCAACATCATTTCTGAAATGTAAAGTAGCTTTTAGTCATTTTAAAATGTTTTTAGTCCTCAATTACATTTTTGACAAAAATTCATAAAAAGTCAAAAAGTCAAATTCATACAACTATATTAATGCTATTCATTTTAAATCTCAAATGAAGAAGTAATTTGAGTAGCATAGGATCTCACTAGGATCTCACAG
Source organism: Acestrorhynchus altus (assembly GCA_034509495.1). Taxonomy (NCBI): domain Eukaryota; kingdom Metazoa; phylum Chordata; class Actinopteri; order Characiformes; family Acestrorhynchidae; genus Acestrorhynchus; species Acestrorhynchus altus. The sequence goes on along the minus strand of CM067517.1, from coordinate 27,642,309 downwards.
TCTCCTATAAATATGTTTTAAAAATGTTTTAGCAAATAAAAGCACATCAAACTACAAAAACACCCAGCAAACCCAGCCTAGGGTTTCAAAGGTTAATGGAAATTTGAAATGAAATTGACCATAATTCTGTCACTGACCTACAGTACCTGCAAAGTGTTACAAAATCAAATGATCCCAGTTGTATTTTGGTTGATTGGGAATTAGAGACGTCCTAGAATTTGATTGGTGAGTGGAGTCCTTGTGGAGTCTCGTCGCGGGGACCTCTCTGCACTCTGTCACACACTGATCTCCTCAGATAATTAGAAGGCCTTCATGAGCTTGGTAAAGGGTGCTACAGCAGAGAAAATAGGAAGAAGTGAAGTGCTAGGGCTCCCTACCTGGCATATTAGAGATAATGTACAGTCTGAGTAAGGGAGATACTGCACATATACTGGGGACATTCAAGGGCCTGATGGACAGCTTCCCGAAATAACAATGGGCTCTACAGACAGGAGTCTGTCTGGATAACGAAAACTTTCCCAACTATTTTGGTCCATTACATAAATGCCGAGTGTACAGGCCCCCTTCCAGATACCGCACTGCATCCCCTACTGGACTGTCACCTGACCAGTCATGGGGTACAATATGTCCTCCTCCCATCCCTCTAATAAATAACCCATCCCGACCACTGGACTGTCATTAACTGGATGTGCCCTGCAAAGGGGCTGCACTTCTTTTCAGGTGCACTTCTTGACATGTTCAGACCAAAGTACCTGCCTCCTGCTGCCATACATCAAAGACACTCCTTATCCTCACATACTTCCCCCGCGCATTGGCATTCTGAGGACTCGCGCCTTAAGAAGCCTTTCTTAACTCTTCTCCTCCCTTCCATTACCTCTGTCTGAAGTGGATTCCACAGGTGAAGCCAATTAGGGATCATACAGTCAGTTTCATCTGGTCAGTCTCCTTCACAGTTTGAGGAGGCATCCCTAATGGGCCTCCAGAGATATGGTACACATGCTGTATATACCGTAGAGTTGGCTGGCATGACATTCGGCAGTCCAGCTGAATACTGGAGACCTTTCGGTTCGGAGATTCGAGACGTACTTATGTTCTGCGTGATGTGTTCAGTGCACACAAAACAAATTACGTCAATAAACTCCTTTGTTCTGGAGTAATCCACCTCGGAAAACAGGTAAAATTCACTCGTTTCCCACTGAACTAAATCCAAGGAGCTTAAAGACTCTGTCAGATCAGGGAGGGGGTGGAGCTAATGATGTCACTGACCCAGATATTGGGTTATAGAGGAAAATGTAAAAGGTACGGGGCTTTTTTTTTTGCATCGGTCTAAGAATTGCACTCTCAATTATAATCACTCTGGATAATCTAATTTCCAACAGAGAACAATTACTGATCAAAAATTCATGCAAAAATTTAAATTGCATTCATTTTTATATCTCAGACGAAGACAAATTTGAGTTGTCTGGGATCACCTGAAAATATCAATATTGTGTGACTCTCTCTTATAAATACTTTTGTAATTATTTGGGAATAAAAGTACATCAAATTACAAAAAACATCCCACAAAATTAGCCTAGGATTCTAAGGTTAAGGATGCTTATGGAAGGAATGGAACACAGTGTAGCGCCCCCTGTGCCCCCTGAGCTGAATAACCATGGACTAGTCAGAAAGCCCACTGCAAAAGGCATCTGCATTGCATAGGCCCTCGTTGGACCTTGAAGCAATGGGAGAAGGTCACCCGGTTCAACCAGGCCTATTTTCTTCGACATCATGTGGACGACCACGTGGGTGGTCATAATGCTCATCCTCGGTTTATGTAATGTCAAAGCACATTTCTTAGAATGCCTTTCCATACAGTTTGATGAATGAAACCTCAGGTTCTGAGATATAGGGTTTGTGTAAAACATCTATAGTTCCCAGATTGAAGAGCTGTGCTCGGAATTCCTCGGCTGCAGTTGAATCCGTCGCCAGTCTTCATACCAAATTTGATTGCTATAACATCTGCAAGGTTACTCGGTGATCAGGATCGTCTGCTAAACAGTTTAGTCCCTCGGTAATCAGATTCTCAGGGTGTGCAAGCATGGGACCGAGTGACTAACTGCTCAGATGATTCACCTTTATCCTTGCTCTTCTATATTTAAAGACAGACTGATGGTCTAAGTCTTACATTACAGAGTTAGGTAGGTCTTTCCTTCCCTTAAGTGCCAGGCTGAGTAATTTTAGATCAGCACTAGGGCTTTCTCTTTTGCTCTGAGCTATGTTCATTTTTCACAAGGTCTCCATGTAACATTCCTTTTGATTTTGGACTTAATAGCAAGTTATTGTAGTGGAAGCTCAGCCAATCAATTACACCTTAATTACCCAGGGCACTGAAGTCCACAGCCCAACAGGGTGTATCATATTTTTTGGACCACTGCCAGTACCTAAACCTGATAGCTCTTCTGACTTTGTGCTGTTTTTCAGCCTTTCCTACAAATACCCTCCTCTAATATTTGCACAGGAAAGCTTCGAGAGACTACAGACGCCTTCGGGCCATTTACGAGGAAACAGCATTTGCATGAATGAAGACGCTCAACGTTTAGTGTGGTGCATAAGAACATGCACTACAGTGGCATGCAAAGGTTCTGGCAGCTCTGCTCAAAATGACTGTTGGTGTCGACAGTTAAGCAAGTTGAAGATGAAATGATCTCCAAAAGGCATAATGTTAAAGATGGCACCTTGCCTTTGTATGTGAAGCCAAAAATGACAAAAATACCTTTCTAGCAATCCTGTCTTTTCTTAATTGCATTTTGAACTCAGGAAATCGCAACCCGAAAACCTTTTTTTCTTATAGCCCGTGTACCGATTTTCCTTTTCAGGCTGCTAGGCAGCTGCTTAGAAGAACCCATAGCTGCTGTTTTTTTGGGACCATTTTAAAGGAGTCTGGTTTTATTTAAGAAGCTTTGAAATTTGCCTCACTTGCCCTTTCCTCACGATGACCGCTCGAACAGGATGAGTAAGGACTGAGACAAGCTCTGTGAGCACTCGAATGTCTGAGTGTTCCCATTTTTCCCAGGGTACCCTTTTCCTCTTTCACTCTAAAATTGTAGAAAACCGAAATAACACACTGGTGTTGCTTACAATGTCTTAAAGTGTGTATGAAGAGTGTTTCATCTTGAACTTTGGCGATAATTTTAACTGTTCACAGTGACATCATTTTCTTCAGGGGTGCCCAAACTTATGCATGCCACTGTATTTGTCCGAATATTTGTGGACACTCCTTTTAATGAATGCATTGTGTGACTTTAAGATGTACTGGTTGCTGACACAGATGTGAAATTGCACACAAAGAATATGCCAATAGAATATGATTATTTCTATTATTAGTACTGCCAATCAACCTATAGGCCCCATGCCTAATGCTAGAGGGCTAGATGGGCATAAAGCCACCCATCATTGAGCTGTGGAGCAGTGGAACTGTCTTCTCTGGATCCATCCAGTACATTTGGGATGACTTGGGTAGTTGGGGATGAGGTGGGGTAGATCACTAACATTCCTGTGGTTGAATGCAACCAAATCCTTAAAGCAATAGTCTGAAATCTACTGTAAAGTCTTCCCTGGACAGCAGGATGGACTCCTTTTCGGAAAATGCATTGAAGTAATGTGGCCATACCTTGGGGAAAGGTGTGTGGTCACAGTGACCCAGGCTACAAGAACATGCCTACTGCCCAACTGGGTTTCTATGAGCACTACTGATCAGGATACTAAAACCAGCAGAGGCTTTTACTGTCGTACCCACCCAATGTCTTTTTCTGTCCCCACGTGAAGACAGGAGTTAGCCCTTTTATGTGCTACCTGGGACTTGTCCTAATAGGACCCAGGTGTGTGGCGTTAGGGCAGGGGGATGGCTGACCTTTGGGGAGGCTGCCACACAGTTGCCCACCCTCTCACGGCCACAGTGGGTGCTCCAATACTTGTGCCAGTATAGTGTATCATCACTTCATTTGTGTTATATCTTCATGCCGTGAGTGTGGCTGAAGTTAAGACCACCTCTGTCAGGTCAAAGGTAAGTCCAAGGCTATGAGTAGTTTTTAAAAAACGAGATTGTGTCAAGAAGGACAAAGACAAGACCAACGTCAAACGACAGCTTATCCACATAAAAGCTGCTGATTGGAAGCAAAACATGGGAATATGGAAAGCTTGGAAAGCCGCTCTACAACGTCCGAACATTTTGCAGTTGCACATTCGAATGTAAGAGGAATGAAAGAAATGGAAACTCACTTCTCGTTCCGTGCTCTTATAAAGGTGCAATGATGTTTAGATCCAGTCACTGGGGAGGATAAGGAAGGTGTTTTTCTTCATCTTGACATTCATGAAACCAGGCTATTCATGAAAGTGTTCCTGGGATTCCTTTCATGTAGACAACAGTTTGATGAACTCACACTTTTTCACAAAGCAATTGGCCTATCCATGCCTATCTATCCAAAAATATTTTTTATTCAAATTTTCCCAATTTTAATCAATTTTACTCAATTTGGCCACAATCTTTCATAATTGTACGCAATATTTCATCGGACGAGCATGATATCTGCTCAATTTCATCTTTACCTAAGTGTCCCTTTCTCAGACTTCCATCACAATTTTGCCTCAATCTTATATTTTTTTACTGAATTCTATCTGTTTTATGTCATTTTATCTCAATTTTATGTACATTTTTCTTGATTTTTTGTTAACGGACCATCATTTTTACTTAATTATCTCAGCCTTATTTAATTTTTAGTAAGTTTTGCTTGTGTTGTCATGTTTTTACATTCATTTTTACTTAAATATTTTTCTACTATTATTCATTGTCATATCATTTGTACTTATTTTTGAATCTTGGTGTCTATTTTGTCTCACTCTTATTGGTCTATTTTGTCTCACTCTCATTCTTTACTTTCCTTCAGTTCAACAAACTTTTCAACATCAGAGTTTTGTCTCAGTAAATTCTTCAAGGCACACAACTGGCAAGACATTGTTGCACACTTGAAAGTATGCTGCCAGTTTGTGTACAGTGCGGGACAACAATGTCCCCTCCCAGATTGTCCTCAACTGGGTAAACAGATCAAGTGATAATGTGACCTCCTCGTTCATAACAGTACTACAAGTATGCGAGCGAATCAACACCCTTTAACCCAACCAATTGTCTCCATCATTGTTCACCAAACCCCTGAATGCTGTCCCGCCGTTGTCACTGGCACTCGTGAAGGTGGGAAGATCAGGGACATGGTAGCGATTGAGCTGTGGCACTCACACAGGGGATGGCTGAGATCTCTGCTGAATAACACACTTCTCCCCGGAGGCTCTGCTTTGGGCTCCGGAAGACGGCAGTGAAGTGATGGCTTTTTAAAGCTGGCGCGGCGACACGCTGTGAATAATTCAACGCCCTGAGCGCACCCACAAGGACATCTACATCGCTGTACATACAGACAAATATTTATAGTTTTGTTCTGGCACGTCTGTCTTTGAGAACAGTTGGTGTAAGGGATGGTGGTGGTGGTGGGGGGGGGTAGATGGAGTTCCTCTTTAATTATTGACACTCATAAAGTGTTTATCACACCAGTGCGTGCTTGCAGGGGAATAGCAGCAGAAGATATACTTGTTCAGTTGACACACAGTATGGGAGAGTTTACAGTTCGCATGTGGACCTGCATTAGATGCACCACTCGTTTCATTTCCTCGGCCGTGATATGTGATCACCACTTGGGAAATTCAATTGAATGCCTTTATAATGCAGTTCATAAGGCTTATCAAGCCAATAGGTGTTTGTAATTGCAATTACGGAATGGACATCCTCAGGTCCTTTTACACCTGTGTGGTGGAGAGTGTCCTGACCATGTGCCCCACTGTGTGGTATCCTTGCTGCACTGTAGGAGAGGCGGAGATGTTGCAGAGAGTGGTAAAGTCTGCACAGAGGACCATCGGGTGCAGCTTATCAGTGACATTTACACCAGCAGATGCAAGGAGAGAGCCACCTGCATCCACCTTGCATACAGACGTTTCTGAGCATTGTGAAGACTGCAAATAACACCACATCACCTTCCCCAAAGACTGTAATGGTGTTGTGGCAGAAGGCCATTGTGTCAATCAGTCCCACCTTTGTCTTGGTGAAGACGACCAAAGAATCCGTGTGCGCTATTCTTACAGACACATCTATGTGGGACGCTATTGGACGCACAATCAACGCACCATCTGCAGAACTGAGTGAGAACATTCAAGCTGCATGAGATGGATCATCACAGGACACCATTAGGAACATCTACAACTCCATGCGGAGACGTCTGGCGTGTTGCATTAAACCTGACGCCGTACTGAGAGACACCACTTCTGTATGAGTAGATCAATAAATATTCATCATATCAGTCCAAAGTTTCATTTTGGACATGTTTCTAAATGACCATTATGATGCCCTTATTAATCCATTATTAAGCAAACAGATAATAACTAAATAAGAAACAAGGAAAGCTGTTAAAAACTACATAATTGAACACCATCTATGGTTATTTAAGCAAAAATGCTCTTATTCTGTGTGTTAGACACCATGAACTTTGCCTATTATTAAAGTGCCCTTATGAACACTTATAAAGCTGCTAAATACTACATTAAAAATCAGTAACTAGGGTGCATGAAGCACTTTTCAGAGCACTTGATTTATGTACTGTGTTGTAGCTGCTATCGTATACCTTTATACGTGTGGAGAATTAAAACTAATGAAACCAACAGATGGCAACTAAATAAGCAAGACTGGGGTTAAGATTTTAGGATTAGAATTAGGTTTAGTTTAGGTTAAAAATTAGGGTTAAAATGAAGGTAAAAATTAAGATTTAGCTTGAGTTTAAATTAAGGTTGAGGTTAGGATTAAGGTCAAAGTTATAATTTGGTTTTGGTTAAGGTTAGGGTTTAGATTAGGGTTAGGTTTTGGTGTGAGGTTAAGGTAAAGGTTAAAGTATAAAACCAGGGTGAGAGTTAGGATTAGGTTTTGGGTTAGTGTTAAATTTAGGGTTAGATTGATTTGACATTAAGATTAGGGTCAGGATTAAGACCAAGGTTAGAATTTGGTTTGGGGTTGAAGTTGAGGTTGGGGTCAGCATTAGGCCGACGGTTTGGAGAAGGGTTACATTTTAGTTTGAGATTAGATTTTTAGTTTGGTTTGAGAAAATTAGGATTAAGACCAGGTTTAGGGATAGTGAATTTGGTGGTCTCTCTCTCTCTCTCTCTCTCTCTCTCTCTCTCTCTCTCTCTCTCTCTCTCTCTCCCCATCAGAGCAGGAAGGTGGAGATTCTGAAACATTGAGATGCCTCACATTTGCGTCTGAGGCACCCACCGTGCAGGGCAATTATCCCCACGAGACTTCCGGCCTGCTCGCTCATCTGTGGGTGATATCAATTCTGCATTGGAGAGCCTGGGTGGTGGCACGTTTTTTCAGAAACACAGAATAATCATTTGTTCTGGGATTCGCCCTCAGTGACTCGTGCAGCACCCACAGTGTGATTACATTGTCTGCGCTGTGTCAGTGAAATATGCCTTTATATTCCCAGCGCCCCAAGGACATGGCATTGTAATGTGGAGCGATTGCCCTGTATTGTTTTAGAGCCGGTGCTGCATTTCATATCACGGCAGCGTCAAGAGCAACGATTGACGATGATGGAAGGGTGGAGGAGAAGGAGACGGGTAATAACAATGATAATAATGATGGTTCCGGAGGTGCCGTCGTGAAAACAGTCAAGAAAGCTTAACGACGGCGGGATTTCTGTGTGTGTAACTCGCGGTTGGTCAGTGGCGTAGCAGCTTATATTAGACAGGAGTGAAAAGGCAGGAACTTATAATAACCTTTTTGGGTGGCACGGAGGTCCTGAAAATGGGCCAAAACGGGGGCCTGGAGTCGAGGGTTCAATTCCCGCTCAGGTCACTGTCTATGAGGATTTTGGTGCATCCTTCCAATGTCTGCAAGGTTACCTCCAGTCTCCCAAAAATGCACATGGTAGGTGAATGTCCTGCATTCCTGCCCTGTCTCCAAATGGGTTCTGGATCAACTGTGACCCTGTTCAGAGACAAACAGACAAACGAATGACTCCTTCACATTGTGTAAATACAATTTTCCAACTCTTTCACAATTCAGTTGCATAAAATAAGCACACCCTGCAGATTTATAGCTATTAGGACACTTACATTGTATCTCTGCCGGTCAGTGATCAGTGCTGTTGTTTAGGAAAAGCTGTAGAAATTGGGGCTGAGTGTCCTTTCAGCATGACTCCGTCTAAGAGGACGACCAACTGAAACCCAGACCCAGCCGAAAGTGTCATATCATGTCAGATCCACTTTGAATCTGGATTATTGTGATGGTCATAAAATCACTTCAGGGAACAGGCGCGTAAAGCTGTTGTTCTGATGTTTCAACAAATCGGGGGAAATCCAGCTGCGGCAGCTGTGCTGGCTTTAATATTATTTAATGATCCCTGATGAAGGGTTTAATACAGATGGTCGCAGGCAGACGGCCTGAATCCGCAGATCTCTCCTTTTAATGTCCTTCACTCTTTGGCAAAGTAAAGAGTGTCACACAGGATACAAATGGATATCAGTAGTTTTGCCATCATTTAAAATTCAAAACATTTTTAGAAATGACTATTTTTTATGGACCTTTTGTTATAAATAATACTTTTTTTACTGGATCATTTTATCAAAGTTTTTCCTACATTTTGAGCCAAATTTCATTTTATTTCTACGGTGTGATTGTCTGCATGGCTTAATACATTTTTCATTTAATAAATAAAATATAAAAACATGTAGCAACATAAATAATAAGTTTCGGTTAGTAGAGCTCTGTATTTTCATCTATATATTTATAAACGTTCAGAAAAACCATGTCCTCCGGTGTGACACCATTCGGTTAATTCCATGCACAACTTCACTTGAGTTGAAGGAGCCCACTGAAGGTCATGTTACTGAAGTCTCCTGAAAAACCCATGACAAATCAATGTGGTCATTTTCAGTATTTACCCTTTTTCAGTCCATTAAAAATGAATTTTATTGTCCTTTGGTGTGACGTTTTTCTTTTTTTTTTTTTAATTAAAAACTGCATGTTAAACTATATAATTATATGCAATTATGCAATTGTGTCTTGTTCACTAATGACAGGATAGTCATTGATAGCTTGGCCATTAACTGACAAAGAAGGCTTAGGCATCCTAAAATGACCTTCAAACGTCCGTAAGAGTGCCACCCTCCAATGACCAGAATCTGACCATTTACCAAGAGCTAAATGGTGAATGAATCAAACTGTGCTTCAACAGATGGATTGCAGTCTTTAAATCTATGTGCGTCGACCTGTATTTCTAGTAAAATGGTCATCGTGGGAAGCAAAAACTGGACACTGAGCTATTTCCTGCCTGGCTTTGTCACTCTCCATCCCACGAAGTTCACTAACTGGCAGTGACACACTTCAAGAAGAATAAAGAGTGGCTGCAGGTGCACCTGCCATTCTGAGCTGACAGGGAAGTCTATGTGGAGGCGTTTCTCCCGAGGTCATTTGTCCATCCAACATGCTGCACTGCATAAATGAATACAAAGCTCAAGTGGAGAATTTAGATGTGTGTGGTTGCATCAGGAACACACACAAAAGAAATGGTCCTTAAGTAGATTAGAACAACAAATGCTGGCCCGGGGGTAGGTGCAGATATACTGGCCAAAAGAAAATACAGGTGCAATTTTGTCTTTTTTCTTTTATTAAGAAATTGCAAACAGTCCCTTTGGCCAAAATCACATCTTGCAAACTGTTTTGCAGTCTTTCAATTATTGTATTCTTGGCTCTTCTTGCTACAAAACTTCACCATTTGTTTGATCCATAAATATTCTATGATCTTCAGATCAGGGACTGTGAGGACCAGGTCGAAAAGCTTCCGTTCGTGTCCCTGCAGGTAGTCCACAGTGGATCTGAAATCATCATCCGGTTGTAGAAGCTGTCCTCATCTCAAATAGTTTGACACTGACTTCCAGAGTTTGCTGGTATTTTGAGGAATATCAATTCCAGTCAGAACTGAGCTCATTTCCATTGTACATTTCCACCACTTTCATCACGTCCATTTCCATTATTCCCATCCACAGTCACGAAGAGTTCCCAGGGGGAAAACTGCACACCATGGTGTAATCTGGTCCAGAAATAGACCAAGCTGAAGGTCCCTCCCAGTCCATAAAGCCCTTGATGAAGCAAACCTCATATCTGCAGGATAGAGTCAATGTAGAGGCATCAAGATGTTTGGTAGCTGCAGTTAAGAGTTGCCCAGGTGTTCGTCCCTGGAAGGATCTTAGTTCCAGCATAGAAACACTAAGTTCTCTAACCTGAGAAGGCTCAGAGGTGAAAGGTGATGCAGAAGAATCAGGAGGCCAGCTTGCAAAGCCTCCGAGCCAAACTGTAGATTCAGTATATCCAGCAGGTCTTGTAGATGTTGTGTAGAGTCACTCAGGTGCCACTGAGGAGGTATAGCAGTGCTGCTGGAGTGTATAAACACTGTGTCCACTCACTGTCCATTCTATTAGACACGCCTACCTAGTTGGTCCACCTTGTAGATGCAAAGTCAGAGACAATGTGCTTGTGTCGGAGAGGCTGGTAAACATTTCTGTCAACTCCACTACAAAGAAATGTCCTGGACAGTGTAGGTCAAGCTCAATGGAGTCCATCCAGCGGTCCATCTGAAATGCAGAGGTAGTGACATCATTGGGCAATATCGACTACATAAAATTGCTTTCAAACATCTCAATCTTCAGCAGCCCCACTGAAATTACAGTAGAAATCAGATGTAATACTTCAGATGGAATAGTTTTTCTCCTGCTCTGCCCCGATTGAAATGTTCTGCGTTGGAAGACAGAGCAGGGTAAGTGGTCTCATTTCTCAAAGGCAGGCTGCATCTCTTCTGAAAGAGCCTGAGCGCAGGAAAATGTAATACACGCTCCAGCTCGAGAAATGATCTCATGAACCATTCAAACTGAGTGAATTAACCGCGAGCGAAAATCCTCCACCACAGAGCTGCAATGCAGAAACGAATTAAACTCAACTTCTTGGGAGGAATTTTCACAAACGGCTGCCGCGAACGTGAAAATGCGCTTGTGCGCTGGTCTGGAGGTGGTTATTCGTTGACACGTTGGATTGATTTTGCGTTGGAGTTTGCGTTGTTGGAATTGCCTATAACAACAATGTTCACTATAGCGTCTAAACTTAAACAGCTTGTCAGTGAATACTGTCTAGAATCCAGTACCTTTGCCTGTTTACAGAACTGAGACCAGCTGAGATATGGTAGTGTTCCAGTCCAGCATTAGAAAGCAAGAACGTCTCCAAATCTTGGCACTTCCTCGAAAATGAAGACCCTGAAATGAAGAAAAAACGGGACCCCGAACAACCATGCAAGACCACCATACATGCTGAGAGAGGAGAAAATCCAAGTTCCACCATGTTTAACAGATAAGGTGGTATGCTGTGGATCTTAGGCAGGAGGTGAAAAGAGTTCTTGCTCTTTCACACATTTCAGTATATTTGAAGAATTTCTCTTTTTTTGTGGTAGAAAATGTCAAGAAATAATGCTTTTCACAAGCAAAACGATGTGGCAACAGATAAACGGTTCATTTGTAATTAAAAAAGTCAAGAATTATATTAAATAACTTCAGTCAGGTGGTGTTTTTTTTCTGCAGTGTGCTGCCTGGAAGGAGTAACAGGCGAAAGCCTCGGGTACAATTGGATGTGGCACTCCTTTTATGCTTAATGTGTCCATGGCATTATGAGGTCTTCTGGTCTAAGCATGATGTATAGCTGGGAGAGCGTTACTCAAAAGGGACTTAGAGGCATTAGGCGAGAGAAAGGCATTCAGAGAGGCAGGTAATTTGTCATTTCGCCGATGTTCGGAGACTGCTGCCGTCCCAGCACATTTGCGATTGAGCAGGGGAAGCGGAGCAGGACTTATTCTCGCCTTCCTCAACACCGGGGCCCTTCTATAAACAGCTTCCGTGACTCTGGAGCGGGCCTTTTTTTCAGTCTGCCCAGGACACCCAGCACCGAATCTATCACACATCCAGGGCCCTTCCCGTATGATATCCCAAGACGAAGACATTTTTAACACTTTTATTTTTTTTCCCCCCCTGAAAAACAACAAACCAAGACTGTAGAGGGAAAATGACCTAGTACACAGGCAGGCGGCGAAAGAAAAAGAGACATATGGACGACCGAGGAAGCTGCCACAAAAAGAAAACACACTCCAGAGAGGCAGCATTTAAAAGCAGGTCAGCTTCCGAGGAAAACTTACCCAAATTTCGCGGAGGTTCTGTTACAGTGCATACGGTCTGAATTCTAATTAGATGCAGATTGTAAAGGTAAAACAGTTTTGATTCAAAGTCTTTAATGGACAAGGACCTCATTTCTTTTCAAAAGAAGACATGGAACGCTGCGGATCCAACTCTGATGGCTTGGAAAGAATCTATTCCACACAAAAAAGAGACCCCTACCTATAGCTTTGAAAGAAGCGGAACAGGCGTAATTGAGTTTTTGAACCAGACCCCCTCACTGCTACCAGAAACCCATCGTTTCTTGTGTGTTCCCGCGTACATGAGGAGCCTTTGACCGGAGTCAGCAGGGATTAGCCGCAAAGCCTGCTGGGGTCGAGAATGAACCGCCTTTGTGCCGCTGCACTCAATAGGTGAGGTCAGAACGGGGTCAGAGTCTCCAAAGATTGGCTTTGCTCAGTCTGTCTACTGCGCTCACCATCAACCAGCCTACCTTGTGTGCGTCATTTATCTTCAGGACCTCTTAGCTCTCGAAGGATGAGGGCCGAGCTTGGCTTACATCTTGTCAAGCGGAACTTCAGCAGAAGATGCTTGTGACTAGGGCTTTCAGGGTGATGTCATAATTGCAAATTTCCAAGACCTTGTACGAGCCAGTTGTATGGACAGTTACAAATGGTCTCTAATGCCAAACCCTGAAGCCAGAGACATCTTCAGATATTAATATCTACTAGTAGCAAGAAGGTGGGCAGGCAGTTTGAATGGGGTGCCAGGACAGCCCTAGATCTATCTCAGGCAGGGTGGCAGGGGAGCAAAGCTCAGCCTCTGAAGCTTCTGTCAGTTCTGGTCGGTGGGTCATCAATAATTTGGAAAAGGTAAAGAGATATAATTAGTTTAGTGTGGACATGAATTTGTGTGACTGTAGCTTCAACTATTACCCATCAACTAGTGCCCACAAATGACCTATACTTTCTCTGAATTTCTACGTAACCTTGCATAAAAAAGGAGAACCTTAATATTCTCTTACGTTCTATGGACAGTAACTGCACCAGTTAAACCAGTGAAATTAAAGATCACTACAACTGCTACCCATCCCAACTCACAGGACCTCAACAGACTGCTAATGTCTGGGTGCCAGATTCCACAGGGACACCTTCAGAAGTCTCGTGGAGTCCATGCCTCAGTGGGTCAGAGCTGAAACTCCAGAACTTAATGTTCACATACTGTCCACAAAGAGGTGGGAGGAACCCGATTTCACTAAAACTGACCCCAAATGTCCTCCCAAACGTGCAAGAGATATCAGGAGCTGATCTACCTAAACTGTGAAGTTCAAAAACCCCAAAGAAATCAGAAAAATAAGTTGCTTAAGATGATATAAAGTCTTTTGTGAAATGATTGACACATGGAAGCTGAAAGACGATACCACCCAGCATTTACAATTTAACAGGGCGAGTCAATCACCATAAATTACATCCAACATCCTTTGGAGGGTTCGACACTAAATTATTTCTTTATCACTGACAGACATCTGTCAGCACGGCATAGATGTAGGATTTACATAGTAATGGAAACTCGTTCTCTCGCCCAAGCACCTGAATGTGAGATTGACAAGTTGAAGAGCTTAAATTGAAAACCTTTATTTTGTCTTTAATTGCACATCTATCGTCGCCATGAATCAGAGGAACTGACGGTGGCTCCACTGATGGAATCAATCACCGGCAACCATGAGCACACCTCGCCGTTTCCGCTCAGTCACTCTGGCAAACATCCTGTTCTCTTTCTTTCAAAGAGGTGAACGTCTTTGGAAAGTTAAAGAGGCCAATGTGCTTGATCTGCGGACAAGTTTCTGGAAGAAATTAGTCTTACACTGGAAAAAGGATGTCTTGGCAAGTGAAAAAATCTTAATTGTAACTAATGTACTGTCTCGATTTAAATGTTTGGACACCCCTGGTCGAATAATATGCAAGAAAAAAAACTTTTTTAGTTTACTTAATGCTTAATATACAAGATTTATATGTATTTCTATAAACTGTATTGTTATTATTATTATTATTATTATTATTATTATTATTATTATTATTATTATTATTATTATTAATAAAATCCACAATACATAAATAATAAAGACAAATAAATAAACTATAACATTATGAAATTTTGCTACATTAATAAGTCTAATAATCTATTTCTGGGCAGTAATATGCTGGGTTTCGAAGCTTCATATCTTTATCCAGCTTGGAAAAAAACAGATTCACTCGTTTGCAACTGAATTAAATCCCAGTTTAAACACAAAGCAGCTTCCAGTGCATGTTTACTGCTCTGTCCATGTGAAAATGATCAACCTGCATACAGACTCTGACTGATCAGAGAGAGGGGGCGGGGCTGATGCTCAACCTGCATACAGACTCTGAATGATCAGAGAGAGGGGGCGGGGCTGATGCTCAACCTGCATACAGACTCTGAATGATCAGAGAGAGGGGGCGGGGCTGATGCTCAACCTGCATACAGACTCTGACTGATCAGACTGACACAGATATTGGGTTATAGAGGAAAATGAGAAGGGAGGGGCTTTTTGCTCCCTTTCAAATTCCCCTTACTTTAAGGTTATTCTGATTGGTCAACTAGTTTTAGACAGTGTGACTCCAGAGACTGATGGGGAGACCAGATTGATGATGAAGGTGAGACTGGTGAGACTGGTGTAGTTTGGAGACTGGGCTGAGAGAACAGACTGCTCACAGGAATGAAATTATGTATCTTCTCTTCCTTCATCAATGTCTCCTGACTTCTTCCTCATCTGACAGCAACTTCTCAACAAGACAGGCTAAAATGTGGTTCAGGCTGGAGGAGCTCTGTACATTTGAACCCCGGTGCCAACATTGGTCTAGTGGACATCCAGGTTTTGCCTTTTGCTTGTCAGTAGAGGAGGAACATAACATTCTGGTCTCTGCAGCTGTAACTGATTGGTATGAGGAACATTCAGGAGCATTCACACTTCTGGAATGTGTGGAACAACCTAGAACAAGTGAAATGCCACGGAAGACATCCATGCATCTGGCTAAACAGTGCAATTCTTTGACACAAGACTGGCTGAACATTGATGTGATCCACAGCCAGAAACTCATCCAGTCCAATGCCAAATTGAATTGCAGGTGTTATTTGTGCTCATGGAGGTGTCGCATGTTATTCGGTGTTTCAATCATAGGTGACTTATTTTTTTGTCCAGTGAGCTTATTTGGTCTTGTTATTTATGACGCCAAGGCTATTTGTGTTTATTAATGTTTCCGGCAGCTGTGAATTGCTATGGAACTGCAATGCCATCATAAAGTTGATGTTTTGAATCTGCTTTCTGCTGCTGTATGTTTATGTTTTTAAATTACATTTTATTTTTCATTACTCAAAGAGACAAAAACAAGTTTGATTTTTTAGTGAAATGCTTTCATTTAATTGCTTTATTATTTTTGAGGCATCAGAATCAGCAGATACTGGCATTGGAGATATTGGCACTGATGACAGAATATCTGGAATCGTGACATCACTAATGAAAACAAGCAAAATGATTAGCATTATTTACTGAAACATGTTAATTAATCTACATTATTATTATTATTATTATCATCATCATCATCATCATCATCATCATTATTATTATTATTATTATTATTATTATTATTATTATTAATATCATCATCATCATCATTATTGTTATTATTATTATTATTAATATCATCATCATTATTATTATTATTATTATGATTATGATTATTATTATTATTATGATTATTATTATTATTATTATTATTATTATTATTATTATTATTATTATTATACTGAAATATGTTATTTATTGGAATAATTAACACAAATTAAAATTTTAATTAATTTCTTAAAAAGGTAGATAATCTGCATTATTTATTTAATGCTTTTCAGTTGAGTTTAGATAAGATCATTTCTTTAGATAAGACTTTTTTAAAAAAAAGATATAATCTTAAATCTTAAATAAATATTAAGAAATGAGCAGAACATCCTACATAAAATTAGAAATATTACATACATTAACTACATCACGACATTGTTTTGCAGTGAGTAAAAGGGAGAAGTGGTAGAGACATGCACGCTGCCCTGTGGTAAGAGAAGAATAATAGAAATAAAAGCATAAATTGGGGGGGAAATGGGGCAAAGGAAGCTATGAATGTGTGGCCTGCTGAAGTATCACACTCTACATATGCACGGCATCCTTGAGATTTATCCTATGTAAGTGACAGCCAGGCAGAATGGGCAAGCTCCAGGCAGGACGGTATAATAAAAGCTAGACCTCAGAAAATCCCCAAGATTCTTTATCTGCCGCAGTAATAATCGACTGTATCTTCAGCAACAGGGAACCAGTGGAGCTTTCAAAGGAACATGGTTGACGGTGCTTCATAAATTGTTAATGGCGGCCTTGAGTGATTTCGACCACGTTGTTCATTTTTTCCCACCTTCGGCCTGACATTGGGTTGCGACCCGGCATTTTGGAGATCTCCCGAAAACAAACGAGACAGAAGTCTGTCGGTACAAGTTTGCATTGTATGATTCTAATAATTCTACGTGCATTGCCGGACCTCTGGGATCGAGCCTTTCTTCGAAACGATGTGGTAATTACTTACCAAAGAGACACAGCAGTATCTTCAGCTTTCCTCCCGGCTGACGGGGATAATTTAACAAATAGTCTTGCATTTGCAGGGACGAGTCCGGACATACAATCTGTGCAGGGGAATGTTTTATTAATGCAACGATTCAAGCCCTTATTTCTTAGGGACCAATTATTTCTCGCCTCTACAGGGCAGCACTGAAACTCTAACGTCTGCTCAAGCACGCCACCACTGGCTGAGCTGCCTTAAAGTGATGGTCAGAACGAGGCAGGTCTCTCATCCTGAGCCGGGCGTTTGATCCACGCTGAGATTTGCCTTTGAAAGATCAATTCCTGCTCGTCATTCACAGCTGGCTGCCTTCACGGTCTCGTGGAGGAAGCTTTCTGTTGGCCGAGAGAGATCGAGAGATAGAGCGAGAAAGAGAGACAGAGATACTGGGAGGGCGCACATCGCCGAGATATTGGGCCAAATTAATCACAGTGCCTCCTCTGTGTCTTGTGGTTTTCTGTAAGTGCAAAACCTCGAATGGCTCTTGATGCAGCGTAGGAGGAAGGTAGTTGTGCCGCTGTGAAGGGTGTGACACCCAGACAGCGAGACCGCAGAGGATCACGATGTGCCCACACTCTGTTTTTTTCTTGCTGAAAATGTCCTATGAAGAGCAGAGGGAGAGTCATTTATGAAGGCTTTGATTCTAATGAGCCCACAGTCTAAGCACAATGCAGCCACGCAGGCTGAATACCAATGCACCCATGTTCTTTGAAACCAGATCAAGCCTGGTTTAAGCATCAGCAGGCTGCACCAACCTGATGATAGGACAGGGCGCCTACAGCAACGCTCATCATTTTACTGGATTCACACAAAGCGGGAACCATCAGGGTCTTCAAGCCCCTCAGAGAAGATCTAGAAAGGACATGTTCACATTTTCATAATGCTCATCTTTCATTGTGACGTTGGGATGAAATTGAAACCTAACCATAGGCAACTTCTCCAGCTGCAATCCTTCCCCGTGGTATCCACAGTGGGGCTTGAAACTTTGCAAAGTTACAATATTTGCGCATGAATTATCACTGTTTGAGCTGAAACTATGAAGAGGACCTAAGAAGTCCTAAAAATAGGAAAACCAAATCACACAAACTATTTATTCATTGAGTAAAATCCACTATGATATATCAGGTGTGACCCCCTAGTGCAGCAATTACTTCAACGGAAGATCTCTGGGAAAATCTAATCTCTGTTATATTAAAGGGCTTCCACAACATTTCTATTGGATAACGGTCAGGACCTTGGCTGGGTCATTCCAAACCATTAACTTCATTCTTCTTCCACCAGTTTTTGGTAAAACATCTTGTGTGCTTTTACACGCCTTGCTCTTCGTGGGATCTTTGGTGGAGCACTCCTGGGGAGGGTCATAATGGTTTTGTATTTCCTCCATTTGTACATAATCTGTCTGACTGTCCAAACACTTTAGAGATGGTTTTGTAACCTTTTCCAGCCTGATGAGCATCAACAGCTCTTCATCTGATATCCTTAGAGACCTCCTTTGTTTGTGCTGTGATGCAATTCCACAAAAGTGTTGTGAAGATCAGATCATTGATGGATCCCTTTTCTTTAAAAAAGACAGGACCCGCACTCACACCTGCTTGTCTTCCATTGATGGAAAACACCTGAATCTAATTTCACCATCAAATGATCTGCTGATCCTAAAGGATTTGGAAATTTTCTCTCAAGATCTGTCAAGTTCGATCGAGGTGTCTTTTACTGAGGAGGAACTTTTATCTGGGCATTATGCCATAAAGTGCAGAATGATGTGGGCTTCAGTGATGGCTGACTTTTTAAAAGTGTCCCCATATGCACACAGGTTCTATAGAACTCTTCCAGAGTGACCATTTGGTTCTTGGTCACCTCTTTTACCTCGGCCATTATCCTCTGATTACTTAATTTGGTGGGCCAGCCAACTCTAAATTTCCAAACTTCAAGGATTCAAGGAGACTTTATTGTCATTCGCATCACATGTAGTACATGAGGTGGGACGAAATGATGTATTTAATGTCCCAGTTACTCCCAAAAAGCAATAGATATATACTAAACGGAGTGTCCACAAGCTTTTGGACATGTAGCACATCTATCTCTTGACTTGAGTGGGAACATCTAAACTTGCATTGTTGCCTCACACCTGTGAGATCTGTGAAACAGTGGAGGCTGGAGGTGTGAACTGGATTAATTGCAGATTTATAGATGTACGTATTGTAGGTAGCTGACAGATGGTGTTCTCGACACCCCCATGATTTTTCCAGCTTGACTCAAATGGGTTCTATTATGCTTCTTTCAAAGCAGTTGTCTTCTCTTTGAACATACTTGCTGTTGAAGTCCCTTGTAGGTGCATTAACAAAATACAGCCTGGTCTCAGGACGATGCACATGAATGCACGTGACTATGAAACAGCATTTCAGAAGTTCTACAGTGGGCATTATGTACAGGTCAACGCAATGTGATGATGTGAGCAGAGGATGTTACTAAGCAACCAGTGTTATGTAACTCTCATCCAAACCCTAACCATAATCTAAACTCAACCTAAACTTAACCTAAACCTTACCTGCAAATTTTTTAATGTGTATGCACATGTTTCCATCCATGAATCCCTTTCAATCAACTCAATTTGAGGGAACATGGCACACTGCTGCAGCGATGTGTTCTAGCTTGTTCTTCGGTACATTGATGATGAGATTGAGTCCAAATTGTGCAAATGTCATGAAGTTTGAGTGTAGGTACGTATTTTTGGAGATCTTGTAACCTCGTTGCAATGGATTTGAATCTGCAAGCTCTTGATGATAGAACTAATGCTTTGATTGGGAGTCTTCAGACCTCAGATTACCTTTTGTAAATGGTTTAGACGGTAGAGGGTGAAACTGGCCTTAATTCAATTGGGAAGAAAACTGGGTTAAAAGCTGCAGACAGTATGTCAGCAAGTCTCGTGGCTTCATGACCTTTGAGAAACCCGTTACTCTGAAATCGTCCTGGCTAATAAAAGCCAGACCAATGCCCGACGAAGGAATATTGCGGCTGTCCTTGAGCAAAAGGACCCGAACATCACAGTGTTGAACTGGCTGCCAGTTTTGGTGTGCGGTGTAATTACAATGATCGGCAAAGTCAAATAAGAAAGTTTTGCGAGCCCCTCGGTCGTCCCTCTCTCTTTGTGCCTCTGTTTGAAAGATAAATCTCTGCTCCGTTCAATAGGACTGTTCTGAGCTTTTCTCTTTGGATTGATTAAAGAGACGCAGACAGAGACACAGGGCCCGGCTGTGCGACAGACAGAGCTGCCGCTGCTCTCTCAGATCGAAACTGGCCAACACAATAACTCAATAACGAAGCGAGGCGGTGGAAGAAAAGCCACGGGTCAGCGGCGTGACTTCTGGCCTTCCCCGTGCCCCTTTTTAACTGTGCTTTAACAACATTCAGTATTGAGCCTGCACCCCGGCTTACGGAGGAGGCAGGAAGAATAACAGATCTCTGTAGGTGCAGCGCTCATTCTTCTGGTGTCATCAGATTGCAGGGAACCCGAGCAAGCTGGATGAAACAGCTTGCTTTTCTGTTAGTCAGGGGTTAAAAAGGAGGCTGCTGGATCATCCGTCAACGTCGCCGCCATAAGGGTCCAGGCAACTTCTCATAATTTTCATTAGACTGTGCTGAAATAAAGCGGTGTCTTATTCCAGTGCAGCTTGGAGCTGTCCAAACCAGATTTCTGAAAGTGACCTTTTGCAGGTAAGAAACAATAATAATACATTTTTGTTGCCGTTAGAACATTAGAACAACTTCATTAGCTACAAAAATTTCAACCCAATCACCTATAATCAAGATATTTTTGTCCAAATGACTATTTTCATTAAATTGCTTTTTTTTTTACGATACATGTTCCTCAATTATGTTCAATTTTTAAAACTTGTAGACGTTTTTTTAAAAACGTGAGCTGTGGTGTGAACAGGGGCACAAGTAAACTGATGGGGTAAAATTAAAGCTCCAAATCTATGCATTTTTATTTTTTACTTTTTCTTATGATAATAGTTTAACATCTCTCTGATTGTTTACAGGCCAATCTTGCCCAGACAAATATGGTGGATGGTCAACTCGTCTACCATATGCATCCAGGCGGGAGGAAACCGGAGAACCCAGATGAAACCCACACAGACAAGGGAGAATGCAGCAAATTCCTCAGTGTCCCAAGCAGGGATCGAAACCACTACCCACAATCCCGAGCGCCTGGAGCTGACACAAACACACTACTTGCGGCACCACCGTGACACCCCCTTCTAATTAAATTTAATTAAATTTAATTAAAATTTATGTTGACCCACCCCCCCCACAAGCAGTGTGGGACATTTTAGAGATGTTCCCCTCGTTTCTTCCCCACAAGAACCCAACATTTCCCTGACGTTCATGTCCGTAATGAGTGCATGTAATCACCCCACCACAACTTTGTGTAGTGCAGACTTTTGAAGTGGGCACTAAGTGGACATAGAATTTGGTGCTTTGAGGTAAGCAAGACAGCGAGTTCAGTTTTCTTTTTTTATTTATTGATTATTCCACCTCATTCTCACCAGCTCCTGAACCCATCCTTCTTGCTGTAATGCACCATCTCACTAATACCCCCTGAATGTATTTCTGTGAATGCCAAACAGCACTCTTCACTCTTGGAGGAAGGTAGAGGGCCTGTTGAATGCGGCTGTTCAGTGGGGGACGAGTGTGTGGGAGGTTTCTTATGGATGTGAGTCAGCTCAACTGAATGCGTTTCATCCCTACAGCAGGTTTGATGTCAGCGATGTTCTTTTCTGGCTGGCTCAGCTCCAAACCCGTAAACACTTCCTACCATGTATGGTACCTGTCAGAAGTTTGAATGCAACTGATCGAACGTTTAGTCAGATCTGGAAGGGCTTGGAGAGTGACCGAATGTGTGGGCTATTCTCCTATCCTATCTTATCCTGATTGACATGAAGCAAGGATAGGATTGAAGTTCAGACCTTCAGTTTTAATTCAATATCATAATCGTGCTTCAGGAAGTATAACCACAGTTCCTTAAATTTTCACAGGCTCAAAAGTAATCAGACAATTACAAATATAAAAAAACGAGAACCCATGGACATCACAACGTGCTGTTTCCTCTGTTGCACTGCTTTGCCAGGCCTGTCTGTAGCTGCCGTTAGTGTTTTCTAAGCCTTTCTGCACTCACTGTTGTCCTCAGTAAGTGACAATCTGCTTAATTGGATTGAGGTCAGGTGACTGACTCCAAGAACTTTCCATTCACTTGCCTTAAGAAGCTGCTGGGTGGATTTTACAGTACGTTTCGGGTCATTATCCACTGGTAAAGTGAGGCACCCCCCGATTTGCAACATTTACTGAAACTGAGAAAGTGGAGCTCTCTACATTATAGAATTCACTCTGCTACTTCTATCAGCAGAACATCCTCAATAAATACTAGGAACCTAGTTCCAGTGGCAGCTTCACATGTCCATGCCATAACACTACCTCCACCATGTTTGACAGATGATGTGGTATTGCTTTGATCGTGAACCCTTCCTTTCCCGCTCCATAGTCAGATTAATTTTGGTTTCATTTATTCCTGAACTGATCAGGCCTTGAGATGTTTCTTTCAGTCTGATCTGATCTTTCTGTCTCTCGATTGTAGATTTTGATAATAAGATTTTTATTTACATTTTTTTTTTTTTTTGTCATATGTGAAAACGGCTTCAGGCTTGATTTATTTTTTATTTTCCAGCCTAATGTTGGTGCCCTTGCATCATCACCTCTTTGGAGACACATATTGTGATTCGCCATGAATGGACACCAAATGCAAACCCAAGACTTGCAGTTAACTGCAGACCTTTAAGCCTTAACCGACTTTATGGTACTCCAACTACATCAGCCTTTCAGCTTTACCAGAGAACAGGTGGCAGAGTCATCATTCTTCAACTTTGGCCCGCCATCTGTCAGAAACCTTCAGAATCAGTTTCAAACAACAGCATCGCTTTAATCTTAACGCCACGGTTGAATCAGTAGTGAGGAACTCATGAGGAGCATGTGCAAAAGCAGCTTGCTCTGCCAGCTACAGGTCCAAGGTCACCCATAGCTGCTTTAATCACATCTTCAGAGAATGTGAATGACAAATATCAAAGCCTAATGAATTAAACATTGGCTTGCTGAGGGCGACCAAATGAGGTTACATGGAATGTTCACCATTGGTATGATTTGCATAGGCTGATTAGAGACCGCGATTGGACCCATTCGACAGTCTGCTTTCTAAAAGCACTCTCAGCTGAATGGGGTACTTGGGGAGGCTGATTGTAATGACTCAGCTTGGCTCTGGACAACAATATGGACCCATACTCCTCTGCACAAGGGTCATCAGTCAGTCAGTCAGGCCACTCCAGGCCTGCCCCATCTGCCTGATTGTCCTGCATTGTCCAGGTGCCAGCGTCTGCACTTAGTCCATCACAGTCTCATTCTTCTCTGACATTTTTAGATGTAAGCCACCATAGCCGTTGCAACAGTGGTTAAGGCGTGGTTTTAGGTGTCCTAACAGTTTTATTCTCTAGTTGTGCAGGGAATTATCCTAGCTTGGAAATAATGGCTTTAATAATGCTGTTAAATCCAAGCAAAAAATCATGGAATGAGGTGGGTTCAACAAGAATCTGTATTTTTATGAAAAAAAAACTCCATGCAGTGGTCTCCTTCAAGGTTGTCCCCTTGGGCTGCCAGAAGTGGCGCTGGAACACCTCTTATGAGATGGCCTGCAGCTGGTGCTTTGAATTCTGCATGATGTCTTCTCTGGACCAAAATGTGGGGAAAAGCCAGAAGTCACACCGTGCCATGTCAGGAGAGTAGGGAGTCTGACGAAGCACAGGAAACTCTGTATAAAATGTGAAGATCAGGTGCATTATTGTGAAGGAGATGCCCAATGCCCGCTGCCCACAGGTCCGGACGTTTGGTTCTCATTGCATCACAAAGACTTTCCTGGCCAAACACAACACAGCATGCAGAATGTGGCAACCAGCTGCGGGCTGGAAAGGTGGGGGAAACCAAGGGGACTACTTTGAAGGAGACCAATGAAAGATTATATTTGAATATGAGTATTTTTCATGAATAAAGATCAGATAATTTTTGAACACACCTTGTTTACTAGAATTTTCTGTCTGCATTTTGGATCCCCATCCACACAAAAACGTCTTTCTGGTCTCCGGTCTTCTGGAAATGTTCAGAATCTGATTTTCTGCAGTAAACAGATTATTAAATGTCTGTAAACACTTTCAACAACGTTCATATATTTATTCATATTGAATTTTTTTTTATGAAAAAAATTAATCCATTTATTATTTAACATGTTTAAATACAATGAGCACACTGGCCTGAATTCTCCAAAATGAGCATATCCGACCACACTGGGTCCACTACAGGAGGACTGAATTTGGGGTGAGCAGTTGCCATGAATGTCAAAGAAAGAGAAGAATGCCTTCCTCTTCCTTCTTTCTCCAAAGAAGTGCACCTTCTGAAAAGGAAGGCTTGGGCATAAATTCTAGCCTGGAACAGAACGGGCCCTGCAAAATGCTCTGGTGCCAACTACAATCTGTATTGAAGTTAATGCATATTGCATCATTTCCAATTCCCCGGAGAGTGCTGTGAAATTTATGCCGAGCGTTTGGTCGACTATTGATTTATTTATTAATTTACTTTGATTGGTGGGTCTGTTTCTCCTTTGCATATTTGCTAAATGCCACTTCCCTTCTGTGCTAATTAAGCAGTCAGTCTGAAACAGAACCGGGTTCCTGTAGTAGACTGTAATGTTAGCATCACTGATCCCTCTTCTGTCACTTTCGGTAGCATTTTGGTGCCATTTGGAGAATGCTGGCTTGCTGAGTTTGTTTAAAGAGTTGAGCCACAAATTACAGCCTTTCTGTGGCTTAATATGATGAAATTTTCTCTCTGCAGTTCAGTTCAGATGTGTTTAAAATGTTTCATTTTTTATTTTAGAATTTAAAATAAATGACAACTTATAAATGATTATTTCTGACGTTCTGGTGAAATCTAATTTTTCAACTCCAGCTGCACTTCTGTCATTGGGTTGGTTGTGAACAACATATTACAATCTATTATTTATATTTACATATAAACATAAAGGTAAGATTCAAAGGTCTGAGATGACAAAGACAATCTTTCATTTCCTGTTTAAATCCATGTGAAAATAGAAATATGTAGAATTTTCACATTTTAAAAAATTATTATTAAATTCAAATTATTATTATTATTATTTCTGGGAAATGCTCTATGAAATAAAACATGAATATTAAAGATCTAAAACTATTTCTAGGCACCTAAAAATAGTATTTATGATTCTGCACATTTTATCAAATGTAAATATTCAGGATTTTAAATATTATTTCTAGACAGGAATAATTTCTAATGACATTTTTCATGAAAAAAGTGAAATATTTAAGCAAATTCTAACGCTGTATTTCACACTATGTGTAGCTGTTTAAATGTAAAATGTGTTTCAAATTATTAACTACACTCAATTAAATATTTACATTTAAACAAATTGTAATATTCAAGGTTTAATTCTATATCTAGATATTTATAGAATTTGAACATCGACAAGTTCTACAAATGACACCTTTACAATTAATGAAATTCAAATGATTTAAAACTACTGTTAAA
Organism: Acestrorhynchus altus; assembly: GCA_034509495.1. Classification (NCBI taxonomy): domain Eukaryota; kingdom Metazoa; phylum Chordata; class Actinopteri; order Characiformes; family Acestrorhynchidae; genus Acestrorhynchus; species Acestrorhynchus altus. The sequence continues at coordinate 27,616,702 of CM067517.1, read as the reverse complement.
GAATTTACATTATTTCTGGTGAAAAACCTCAAAAATACTAAAGTCATTATTTTTAAGGATATACCAATATTTATATGTATTTAAACAAATTTGCAATGATTTATGTATAAATATTCAAATAAAAACTTCGAATAAATGCTTTGAATGCTTTGAAAACGGAAACATTAACACTATTATGTAAAATTACAGGTTTGACAGGATTCCTATTAGAGCCACAGTAAATTCAGACAGTATAGCATACTAGAGTAGATAGTATGTAATTTCTATAATTGTATAGAATAATATGTATAATAGAAGTCTGATAGTAATTCAATGCATTTTTAACAACATTTATTGAAGGTGCGGCCTTTATTTTTACTGTGTTGAAATCACTGCATTGCAAGGACCTGAATTATGGATTTTGTCAGTTGTTACACGACTAAACAGACAAAAACACTTCAATAAGGTTCAACTAAATGTACAGCAAAGAAGCATAACTGCTGCTAGGGTTCAGTGTCATTCTTCTTCAGAGAACCTGGATTACACCGGTAAGGCTGCAGAGTCAATAATGCAGAATTGGAACACCAGCCATCCGGGATTGCGAGGTAGGAGTGGCTGACAGGAATACAAATGTGTCTCCACCCACATCGATGTGAGTGCGACTGAGTTTCCAACTGTGCTGAGAAAAAGTTTCTGTTCACTTTATGCACAAAGTTTCTCGTGATTTCCATTATTCATACAGTTCAAGTGGATAATATTACTGCAATACTGTTACCTCCAGCAGCAGCTCTGCATACATTTAACTTCTGCTTCATTAAACTGCCTACTCTGTGCTTCCACTCAATGCCCACTTTATTAGAAACACCCACCTACTTCCACTCACTGGCCACTTCAATAGAAACTCTGAGGTTCGCAGGTTCAGATCCCAGGTTATGCTGCTTGCCATCGGCAGACGGCGTCTGAGTGAGCAAAATTGGCCATGCCCTCTTTGGTTGGGTAGATGTTGCCCTCTACCCACGTCACACACAGTGTGATGCTGGCCTGCACAGGCGTCCATCAGCCATTGCATTGGAGCTGGGGAGCCATCTTACCTTCTGACAATCTTGTACATAGGAGATCAGAACTCTTTCCACTTCTGAACGGAACAGAGGTCCGCAGAGGTCTTGTCTGAATTGAACAAGCACTTTTTGTCGACAAATCCATCACTTCGGACCTGTTTGACATTTTTGAGCACTGTGCCTGTTGTGCTGTTGAACTATGCGGTGATAATTCAAGGGAATGCTTCATCCTCCCTGCATTTGACTACCCAGCACTTCAGGAGCTCTGTCAGTAGTGACAGGGTGAGATTTGTCAATAAAATCCTGGAACACATTAAAAAAAAGTCCTCTCCTGTGTTTTTTCAAAAGGTAAAACTGTAAGAAGCTCCTCTTATGATGTCATCATCAAATACCCTTCAAGGAAAATGCACAGTTGCATTGTATTTATGACAACTCTTGACTCATCAAATTGGAGCGAAAAGCAAACATGGTCTTTTATGTCTTTGTATTGTCCCACAACATCGCGGAACTGCACTACTGGACAACTGAACAATAGCTCCGTTTTTAACCTCCTGAAACAAGTTGAATAAAGCTGCCTCGAATAAGGCCTCGTCGATCATCTCTCCAAGAAATGGTTTGTTGTGCTTCACAACAGCGTGACTCAGAATGACGGTACTGTAGCTGTTTCTGCTTTTGAGCTTTGAGCAGAAAGACTATTTCACTCGTTTGCTGAAAAAGCCTCTTGATGTTCCCCTTGTTTGGAAGTGCGATGGCTACTTGACCAGTCCAGCAGATGCATTTGGCGTTCGTGGAAGTGGTACGTTTTCGGTCTCTTGCTGCTAAATCTCACACTCACATTCTGAGTTAGTGTAAATGGAAAAACAGAAACTGGCGCGAGGCAGACTTACTGCAGTGCTTTGGGTGGGCAGTGGAGTGGCCATATCTCACTTCAGTCGGTTGCATTGACTTTTACAAGACGGCGTCATTCTCTGGACACTAGTTCACCAGCACCTAACCTTTAGTCTCTTACATTGTCGAGGGCAGAGATGGACACATACAGATAGACTTCAGAGTAGACTGGCAACTCATCCCTACTGACTCGCAGGCGTGAAACTGGTGAGCGGCACCAAATGTAAACAAAGCAGCGCAGCATGGCTTCACAGGGAGCAACATACGTGTCAGCCCTCGGCTACAGGGAGTTCAAAATCCCAGGATATAAATGCGATAACATTCCAAAAATGTGGGAAGCAAATGAAAGATACTGGATTGACCACATCAAACTTCATAAGGTACCTGAAACACACCTGGACGCTCCCTCAAAGGTGCTTTCATCTGTAAGGAGAAAAGGCAAACTCCAATCCATTGTAGAGACTGTGCATCAGCCTCCAGTAAGAACAAAGGGCATGTGTGTGTAAACAACAGGTGGTGTTCGGTTGGAACGGACATGGACCTGCTGTCAGTGAGGTGCAGACTTTTTTTTTTTTTAAACTTTCAGCACACTATTAAAACTATGTCTACATTCTTCTGTGAGCAAACTCTGCATTGGCATTGATGGTGCTACACAACACAATCAGCAAACAAGAGCTTGCTTACCTGGACACCATGTTCATCACAGCCAGCGCCTACAGGGCCATGACACAGCCGGACAGTCAGATCCCATCTCTGTGTTCCTCAGATAAATAGCCCCATCAGAGAGCCCAAGAGACAGTACAGACTGAAGCTCGAGGGACATCACGCCACCACATATTCCTGACGCCTGTGGCAAGGTCTACAACACATCACTGATTATCAGCAGAGGAGCAGGGGGGTCACAACCAACCACACCATGCTGCCTGATGAGATGAATGAGTTCTATGCTCGCTTTGAGGCCCTCAACACCAACCAGCAGATACATGGTTTGGCAACAGGGCGCACGCAGAACTCACCACTCACTCATCGGCAGACATATGTAAGGCTCTGTGGAGAACAAACCTATGGAAGGCAACTGGCCTTCATTCAGGTCTTTGGGAGGTGCACAGTGGTGTTGGGTTGAAGACTGAGAGAGACTGGTTGAATATGTCTGCAAACACATCAAACAGCTCTAATGAACAAACACTGTTCATTCAGACAACAATTCAAATGTTGTCTGGGCCAGTGGTTGTTCATGGTTGAGTCTTCAACCCAACACCATTGTGCACCCCCAGAAGAAGACCACAGTGACCTGAATGAATATCATTCCTTGCACTCCAAGTGCTCTGACAGGATAGTCATGACTCACATTCAGAAGACCCTTCTGGACACCATGGACCACGCCCAGTTCTGAACCCTGACACTTTAAGAAACATTATTTATGGAAAAGTGTCTTTTCTATGGCATCACTTACACTCACATGCTGAATCTAACCTACAGACATAAACGGATCATAAACTACAAAACCTACACTGTTACACGTCATTGTTTGAGGAATCTGCGAGTAATTCAGCTCAGAAAACAGCTACAATTCACTCGTTTCCAAACCAGATTAAATCCCAGTTTAAATGCCAGAGGAGCTTCCAGTGCATGTTTACTGCTCCGTCCACGTGTACATGCTCAACCTGCATACAGACTCTGATCAGCGATGATGTCATTAATGCAGATATTGGCCTGTTTGCTCTCTTTCTTTGCTCACATTTGCTCAAATTTCAGAATAAAAGTTCTAAAAAGGCATAAGACATATATAAATAACTAAACTAACAAAGTAATTTAATTTAAATATTAATTATAAATACATATAATATAAATATCTCTATAATGTCTAATAAATAAATAATTGTATTTTCAGCTCAAAAACACTGGATGATCAATTTCCATCAGGATCAAAACATTAGGCATAAATAATTTTTTGATTTAAACTCTAAATCGTCTTAATTTTAACATCGCAAATTTGAGTAGCCTAGGATCTCCTGAAAATGATATTGGGTGAGTTGGATTGTCCCCTATTAAACACTTTTTAAATATTTTTTTGTGTCGAACTATGAAAACATCCCACATCCCATTAGTCGAGGGAACTAAAGGTTAAAGAACCAAAAGCACCTTTATTTTTTGTAGTAGCATGTACCACACAACCCTGTCCGTTTTATAAACCCAGTGCGAATAATATTAAACCTTCTCAGAACTGACCCCTGATCTGACCATTTACCAGGAATCTCTCACCCACCCCAACCTCCAATTCCATTTCAGCGTTCCGCAGCTGTGTTTACTCCAGCCGGTGAGTGTGTGGACTGACAGGCACAGCTGCACCATGTTTAAAATTAGACACACAATCGTAATTCTGAGAAAATAGATAAATAAATAAATAAATCTGGGGCACATCCCAGTCTGTGGACCCTGGTGACATCCACAGATCTGCTCCCAATACAGCGTTCCTCTGGAGAAGGAATCAGCTGCCGTGGTTGGGGGGGTCAGGGCCAAGAGACCTGGCGGGCAGGCCTAATGCTTGGACATACTGAAGTAATGTTTGGTATAATCTTAAAAACATTCGAAAGGTTAAACTTTTTTTTAAGTTCTAATTAAATTAATATCTTATTAATTAATTTTCAACCAATAATTCTCAAACCAGTTACCAGAGCGATGCTCAAATTAAAATAATTGTAACGTTTTGTGCTCTGCTGAGCAGACAATGCACGTGCAGGGATTCAGGACTTAACAAACTAAAGAAAACAACCTGTAGATACAGACAGACAATGGTACTCAAACTAACACCAGATAAACTCACACAGAACCTCGACAAAAAACAAAGGAACCGTAAAAAGAAAAGACTGACCAAAGGTACTCACAAAACAACAGCAGCAACTACCACAACAAAGGACTGACAAAGACTGGCAGAAACAGAGGGTCTTAAATACAATGACAACATGAGACACACCTGGAACAGGATAATGAAGGGGCAGGGTTACAAAGGAACCCTGAGAATGGGCGGAGCAAAGGAGGAGACAGGACCAAAACAACTGATATATGACTGGTATACGACAATAATGTCTAAAAAATAATGTGTCCAGACTTTTGACTGATGGTACATCAGTCTAATTACATAAATGTCCAGGTTTAAGGAAACCACCATACAGGTTGAGCGTCAGCCCCGCCCCCTCTCTCTGATCACTCCGAGTCTGTATGCAGGTTGAGCATCAGCCCCGCCCCCTCTCTCTGATCAGTCAGAGTCTGTATGCAGGTTGAGCGTCAGCCCCGCCCCCTCTCTCTGATCAGTCAGAGTCTGTATGCAGGTTGAGCATCAGCCCCGCCCCCTCTCTCTGATCAGTCAGGGTCTGTATGCAGGTTGAGCGTCAGCCCCGCCCCCTCTCTCATCAGTCAGAGTCTGTACAAGTGGACAGAGCAGTAAACATGCACTGGAAGCTGCTTTGGCCTTTAAACTGGGATTTAATTCATTTGGAAACGAGTGAATTACTCACTGAATTCACACAATAGGGTTAATTGGGGTAAGTGTTGACGTTTGTTATGATAAGTGTATCATCTCTTTATGTAACTTTTTTTAGGTAATTATGTAACAACATAAAAGACTCCTGTCACATTGTGCCTCGTTCTTCTCTAGCTTTCATCTAAAACTTTGAGAAAGTTAAGAGGCGGAAAACACTGAAGCCCAATCTTTACATCATCCTCATTACCATGCGTGTCTTTTCAAAGTTAATTAATGGAAAGTTTGTGCTCGTTAGTGAACCAGAGCCAATCGGGAGTGTTGTGAAGGTTGCCTGTTTTACACCCTGGATTTCCACACTGTTATTCCAGAAGGTGCAAAACAGGATAATAACATTAATATCAGGAACAAAATTCATATAATATCCATAATTAGGGTTTAATAACACAAAAATCTAGAATAAAGTCATAAAGTCACAGCAAAATTAATATCCAATAAGAATGAAGGCAGTAAATCTATACAAAGCCCGTCTAAAGGTGCTGGTGCTCATGCAGTGGTTGTATTCACTCTGCAGTGGAGTCATGAAGTCACAGCCTCATTACTGGGAGCCTGAGGCCGAGTCGGCCTGCTGGACTCCACAACATGCTGCCAGAGGCAGGCTGAATTTATCAGCACCTAACAGCAACCAAACAGGCTATGCACATTTCTGCCAAGTTGATGACCGCGATAAAGCGGCAGGCATATGGCCAGGCCGCGAAAAACGCTCATTACTCGCTCCACTGACAGGACGTGCCCCGCGGCAACGGCGAGATGCCGAAGCTGGACGTCCAGCTTCGGACAATGGCCTTTAATGGTGACCCCCAGGCCGACACCATCACAGCTAATAAACTCCAGCCTGCAGAGAGAGCGCCAGATGGAAAGAATGGAAGCTGGAATTTCAGTGACCGCTGAATTAAATGACCAGTGACCGATAAGGGCCAACTATATCCACTGTTAACATCACAGTGAAAACAGTTTAATAAATATATAAATAATAATAAATAATAAATATAAAACTGTGGTCAAAAAGTTAAAAACAATGTTTTATACAGTGAAATTATAATAACATTAATATCCAGAATGAATCTATAATTACATTCATATCCAGAATGAATCTCTAATAACATTAAAATCCAGAATGAATCTCTAATAACATTAAAATCCAGAATGAATCTCTAATATCATTAATATCCAGAATGAATCTCTAATAACATTAATATCCAGAATGAATCTCTAATAACATTAATATCCAGAATAAATCTCTAATAACATTAAAATCCAGAATGAATCTCTAATAACATTAAAATCCAGAATGAATCTATAATTACATTCATATCCAGAATGAATCTCTAATAACATTAATATCCAGTATGAATCTCTAATAACACTAATATCCAGAATGAATCTATAATTACATTCATATCCAGAATGAATCTCTAATAACATTAATATCCAGAATGAATCTCTAATAACATTAAAATCCAGTATGAATCTCTAATAACACTAATATCCAGTATGAATTTCTCATGTCATTAATATCCAGTATGAATCTCTAATAACATTAATATCCAGTATGAATCTCTAATAACACTAATATCCAGTATGAATTTCTAATGTCATTAATATCCAGTATGAATCTCTAATAACACTAATATCCAGTATGAATTTCTAATGGCATTAATATCCAGTATGAATCTCTAATAACACTAATATCCAGTATGAATTGCGAGTGATGCTGGGGTAGTGTGAGGTGAAAATCTGACTCCATGTCAGGTGCAGACAGAAAGAGCTGCTGGTTGGAGCTTATTATCATCCCGGATGAGCGCCGCTCTCACAGTCACACTGTGGCACTAATTAGTGGCCGCTCTCCGGGGAGTGCTAACGGAGTACAGCAGTGGCGTGTTCAGTCCTCCTGTCCTGCCTCATCTCTATGCGAGAGCTGTTACAGCAGCAGCCGGCGGCCTGAACTCGCAGCCTTTCAGTTACTCCCAAAAAAGCCTGACATTAAATATCGCAGCCGGTCGGCTCAGGAGACTCGCTTCAGCGCCTTTAGACATGCAGGTGTTTCACTTACAGTGCTGTAATTCACAACCAGCAACATAAACAACCACACTACTGTTACTTCTACTATTCATACTACCACTACTATACCATACTACATACTACTACTACTACTACTACTACTACTGATACTACCACGACTACTAATGATACTACTACTACTACTACTGATTCTACTGATAATACCATGACTACTACTGATAGTACTGATACTACCACGACTACTAATGATACTACTACTACTACTACTACTACTACTGATACTACCACGACTACTAATGATACTACTACTACTACTACTGATACTACTGATAATACCACGACTACTACTGATAGTACTGATACTACTACTACTACTACTGATACTACTGATTCTACCACGACTACTACTGATACTACCAGGACTACTACTACTACTACTGATACTACTACTACTACTACTACTACTGATACTACCACGACTACTAATGATACTACTACTACTACTACTGATTCTACTGATAATACCATGACTACTACTGATAGTACTGATACTACCACGACTACTAATGATACTACTACTACTACTACTACTACTACTGATACTACCACGACTACTAATGATACTACTACTACTACTACTGATACTACTGATAATACCACGACTACTACTGATAGTACTGATACTACAACGACTACTACTGATACTACTGATACTACTGATTCTACCACGACTACTACTACTACTACTGATACTACCACGACTACTAATGTTACTACTACTACTACTACTACTACTACTACTACTACTGATACTACCACGACTACTACTGATACTGATACTACTGATACTACCACGACTACTACTGATACTACTGATTCTACCACGACTACTACTGATACTACCACGACTACTACTGATACTACTACTACTACTATTACTACTACTGATACTACTGATTCTACCACGACTACTACTGATACTACCACGACTACTACTGATACTACTACTACTACTACTACTGATACTACAGATACTACCATGACTACTACTGATAATACTACTACAACTACTGATACTACTGTTACTACTACTACTACTACTACTACTACTACTACTACTACCACCACCACTGATACTACTACTACTACTACTACTGTTACTAATACTGCTGTTAATGATACTACTACTACTACTACTACTACTATTACTACTGCTACTACTGACACCAGAACTATTACTATTACTACTACTATTTTTTCTGCTAGTACTACTACTACTGCCACCAGAATGACTTACTACTACTACTGCTACTACTACTATTACTCGACTACTACTACTACTAGTACCACCAGAACTACTACTACTACTGCAACCAGAACTACTACTTCTACTACTATAATTACTAGAGGTGTATGGGGTTGAGTTGTGCTGCAGTGGTGTAATAAAATAATGCAGTAAGTAGTACCATATATTAGTACTTCTGCTGCTAGTACAACTAATATTTAAAGCATCACTTCTATTATTACTACTACTATTACTAATAGAATTACTAGAATTAGTGCTACTAATAATTGTGCAGTCTTTGTTTTAAGGGTGATCATTCTATTAGTGCTATTTCAGACACTAGTAGTTTGGGTGACAGTCAGTCTTTGGCCAGTTTGGCTCTGTTTGGGTTACTGCTGTTCACTACAGGCAGCTTCACACATGCAATTACAGGCTCAGTGTGTCTGAGCACATCTTATCTATTCTCACTGTATCCCCCCTGCAGCTCAGAGGGCTTCGTGCACTGTTTCTTCCTCTGTCGCCTCGGTCACTGCTGATTCACCGCGAGCTGACCGTCTGAGTACCACCTATTATCTTGCAGGTGGCAATGAGTGCAACACTTTCGGGTTTTCGCTTTACTTCTTTTAACTGGCTGCACTCCTCTGTAACTCTTTATGCCTTCATTTTAATGCATTTATGATGTTTACATGCCAATAACTGTTATAACTCATTTAATTATTATTATTATTATTATTATTATTATTACTTTGCAACTTTTAGGTGTGTATTAATAAAGCAATAGAGGACAAGAGGGAGTGATATTGCAAAATCACTCACGGGTGTTCTCCAGCTTCTCCAGCTCCTTACTGACCAACACATTAAACACCACTCACTCACTGCACAGCCTGCAGCTCCTTCTCCAGCTCCTTACACACACTGACACATTAACCTCCACTCACTCACTGCATAGCCTGCAGCTCCTTCTGCTTCTATATTGTGTTTTCTGAACTGTATTACTCACTAATAGTTCATCACACAATGATGAGAACAAAGTGTGGATCTCAGGTACTAAGTGACCACTGTGGTGTGCACTCTGGGTGGTAACATGCTGTGATGTATTCGAGGAACGTTATATTCTAACACACCCTGGGAAACTGAATGGCCCATCCATGTTATTCCCACTATCAGTCCTTGATCAAACCCCAATCGAGTGGCTGTACATCTATATGAAGTGGGCTTATTGATTCGTTGACTCGTTAATAATGAATTTACCTTTATAAGCTTCAGTCAGTCAGTAGCTGGTAATTAGGGAAGGCCAGGTGGAGGTATGTGGACATTAGCCTCCAAACTTGAGTTCAGCAACATTTAGAGTAACATGTCTCGACTGAGGTGGAAAAGTGAACTGCATTATTTATGTTTTTCCGCTGAAACCAGACATTTAGAGGTTGGATAGAAGCGTGTGAAAAGCAACAGTTTGCTGTTTCTATTTTCAGTCTAAAGAGACGTTACAAGACCGGCAACCTGTCAGTTCGGTGCCAAAGGCCGTTCTGAAGCTCTGTACCAAACGACGAGCAAGAAATATCTCTGAAAGATCACGCCTGGAGCTAATTTCTTGCTGCTACGAGCGTTCTGAACCCTGACCTTTGGAATGAAATTCTGAAGCGCAATCAGTTTTGTATTCTGGGTGGTCTGTGTAGACCAGCGATAAATCGGCTCGGTCAGAAGTCAGTGTAGCTTGCGGTCCTCTGGGTCACGTCTCCTGCCCACGCTCATGCTTTTCTCCCTTTTGCCTTATTTAACATTGTTGCACACAGATTTCAAAAGGGCTCATTTTTTTCCTGTTTTCAGGCTCTCTATTTTCCCCCTGAAGACCACTTATAGCATCTGAAGCAGTATGCCTTCCATTCCTTCTTTTTATGCTTAATAGTACTAAAGTTTCTACATGCACCATCTTATTAGTGTCAGCTTAGAAAAGCACTGAAAAACAAGGAAACAAGGACCTGAACATGAGCCTAAGGTCATCATGTCCAGGGTCTAGGGTTGGCTACAGGGACATAAAGCACCCCAGCTTTGAACTGTGGAGCACTGGATCCGTGTTCTCTCAAACAATGGTGCTCTATTCAATTTGGGATGAGTTGGAGTTGATGCTCTAGTCAGGCTGAATGCAAGCATGCTTTCAGATCCAAAATCTAGTGGAAAGCCTTTCCAGAAAAGGAGAAGCTGCTATTACAGTAGAGCACAAACCTTTGGAATACCCTTGATTTTGGAAGGACCACTGGGTGTGTCCACAAACTTTCAATGTATTGCTTAAATATCAAATAAATTGGCCTCTACAGGGATTGAACGTTCCCATTATGGATCTGCATGGCATGGACGTGAAGCCCAGTCCTCATCTATTTCTGTACTTTTCACTACTTCTTAGGCCGGCCTGACCTTGCCGAACAAGGTCTGAAAACCTATGGATTTGGATCAGGATCAGACTACACTTTCTTCCAATGGCTTACACTCTCCAACTTTCAAATTATTCCAGGTGGCTCCCACCCTGAAAGAACCAGCCTCTCCAGGGGATATTCCAGCCTGGATGGATAAATAAATGAAAAGGACTTCAGCAAACCTCAGCAGCAACCCAAAAGGCCTTTGACCCAGCTTGGATAATGTAGAGAGGTTTCTAAGTCGGTTTCCTCTTCATTCATCCATCTCTTCCTCCATCTTCTTCTCTGCTTTTTCAGGGTGCATGTGGAGATACCTGGAATCACCGGACACTGGAGACCCCCCTGGACAGACCGTGCAAGCCGTCTTCTCTTCTCCGTCAGGTAAAATGAAAATGTGAAGTTGAAGCACTTCCATGCTTCCAAGGTCTTAAAATAAAGCTTTTTCAAAGACAAATTCTGTGACAAAAGAGGAAGAAAGGACCAAACCTCTTCAAATTGGGCAAAAGAATGTTTTAATTTCAGAGCTATACTACAAGTACTTACAATATTTACAGTAAAAAAAAAACAAACAAACAAGCAAAACAAATCATTAAAATAAAGAGTTAATGTTAATATTCTTTTAGTGTAATCTTTGTCGTAAGGGTCAGTACGCCTCGGCTTGACTTCAGTGTAGCACCTAACTGTACGGGACTCTGCATAACAACTGACATTTTCTCATTAGTGCTGGGCTGGGTTAAGTTTTAATACAGAGAAAGAATGAATTCTCACATTCTTTATATCTCTGTCACGTCAAGAAGAAAGAAAAGATGAATTCAGTACAAAGATCTATGCGTACGCTATTTCATTTGAAGTCATGTTTAGAGGTAGGCTATGGCTATGTTATCAGTAGTACTGGATTAGGGGTAAAGTCTTTAAGACAGTATTGTATAAGACTTGCTTTAGTTTTGAATTAAATATGATTAGAAAGAAAAAGAATCAAGCATATGAAATAAAATGATCCAGTGCAAACAATGAAGAATAAAGAAGCGTTTGCCTTAGAAATGGTAACAAAGCAAGACTGAGACTGAGGCATTTTAGACCTTTTTTTTTTCCTCTTTTTGTGAGCATCTTTCCATTAACAGCCGTTCAAACCACCCATCGAACGTTTGGGGACTCGTTTTCAGAATGAGAAGAAAGCAGAACTTAAAGAAACAATTTGCTAAAAAAATTAAAATATGAATATGGTGGATGTCATGCAATGATGCTACCAACACTGGACTTTGACTTAAGACTGTCACCTTATCGCCACAGTATATAAATGGATCAATAACATTAAAACCACCTCCTTGTTCCTACCATCACTGTCCACTCTATCAGCTCCTCTGATCACACAGGAGCAGTTTGTGGTTCTATAATTCCAGACTGTAGTTCATCTGTTTCTCTGCAGACTTTATTCTCCTCCTTTCACCCTGATCTTCAATGATCAGGACCCCACAGGACCACCACAGAGCAGCTGTTATGTGGGCACTGGTGGATCAGACAGAGCAGTGCTGCTGGAGTGTTTAAACACTGTCCACTCACTGTCCACCCTTTTAGACACTCCTACCGAGTGTCTCCACCTTGTAGATGTAAAGTCAGTAACAGAAGCTCATCTGTTTCTGCACAGTTTGTGTTGGTCGTCCTCTAGTCCTTCATCAGTGCTCACAGTCCGCTGCCCACAGGACGCTGTCGGCTGGACGTTTCTGTTTGGTGGACTGTTCTCAGTCCAGCAGTAACACTGTGGGTTTAAACACTCCAGCAGCACTGCAGTGTCTGATCCACTCGTACCAGCGCAACACACACTAACACACCACCACCATGTCAGTGTGACTGCAGTGCTGAGAAAGACCCACCACCCACATAGTAGCTGCTCTGTGGTGGTCCTGTGGGGTCCTGACCATTGAAGATCAGGGTGAAATGAGGAGAATAAAGTATCAGAGAAACAGATGAACTACAGTCTGGAATTATAGAACCACAAAGAGCTCCTGTGTGGGATTTGTTAGGAAAGTTAGTCTCGCATCTCCCATGTAACACTACAAAGCACACATCAGATACCAAGCATACACTGTATGGACAAAAGTATTTGGACACACCTCTCAATGATTGAATGCATGTGTTTGATTCGGTATCATTGTCCATATAGTGTATTTTGGCTCATAATGTTTGATCTTTTTCAAAAATGTTTCTTTAACATTTAAAGACAATGCAGGCGTGTTTAGAGGAAAAACAATATTATATGTGTAAATACTACTGTTTCGTGAGACCACTTTTGGGTCTTAGTTTTTCAAGCTTTCTGTGTAATTCAGTTGTTATAATGTGAACAAAGTCATTTATAGTGGGTTTGGAGGTAAATGCCCAATTAAAGAGAACTTACCCAGTCAGACAGACATGGTTATCACCACCACTGAAAAGAAATCGAGAGTCAGTTTCTCTACAGTGAGCCAAATTTCACACCAGACCCCCACTCCGAACAACTTTATACCAGGGGTGTTAAACCGTATCCGCAATGGGCTTTTAATCCAAAGAACCAGTAATGATATCTGATTAGTTGCGTAATCAGTTGGCCAGTTGGCTTCAATTTGACTGGACCGGCCCGTTGCGTATACGTATTGACACCAGAATTCTACAGAAATGTCAAAATTCCCCTTCAGTGAACGTGGAGCTGAGTGCTGAAGTGTAATCACTATGCATGAGTACACAGCTGCTTTACACAAACCAAAGCTTTGCAGCAAAGTGAAAAGTAGCAGCGAGTAGAATCAACTTTCAAAACGTCCCCAAACTTCAGACGGGTGAAACAAAAATGGGTTGGCCCACCTGGCAGTATTGTTTAAGACATGTGCGCTCAGTCTGACCACCTGAAAGATGGTTCGGGACTTTTTTGTTAGACTACCGAGTGACAGAGGAGTACAAACAGTGGCGTAAAATGAAAAAGACGTGCTCCTCTCAGATACACATGCAGTTCCGGAACGTTTGCTGACCAAAGAACATGTTCCAAGCCTTCTCCAAAGGGTTGCCGCTGTCCATAGTCGCATCGAGAAAGGGTGGCATGGCATACGAATGCCATGGCCACTTTTCAGCCTCTGTGGGCTGCTTTTATTGCTAATCTGCCGACGTAGAAGAACACACACAGCGAAGTCAGGAGAAGTACACTAGGTGCTGCTCAGTAGTGGACCAGACAGTTGGCATTGGACGAACTCTCATAGAACCTTAATTCTGTCCCTTACATTTGTTAGTTGTGTCTCCTAGGCTTCCCACTAGACGAGCGATCCTGCACGGCTCTGGGTGGGCACCATGACGGGCACGGCACCCATTCGCTCCAGCGTGGCCTGGCTCACGGCATACGAATGCGTATGCGTGTGTGGCCCATGGGATGTCCCAGGGCCTGTGGCAACAGTCGGCGGGGGTCGCAGGCTGAGGGAGCCGTTGCTGCGGGTCATGGCAGGCGGGGATGGCGCTGAGTTGGTTGTGACCACCAGAGTTTTTGGTGGTGGCAAGGTGTGGCTGCCATTGGTGTAAGCAGGGCCTCGAGGGGGGACAGGGCCACCACTGCTGTGTCCACCCCCGCCGCCGGCTGTAAAGGTCTGGCGCGTGTCACCGTTGTAACGTGTGTAGGAGTTGGTGTCGTAGTTGGGCTTGGGGTTGTGCCAGTAGCGGCTGTTGTAAGTGTTGGTGGACGTCAGAGTGTCGTTCTCCGAGGACGAGGCGTCGGCATGGAAGGCCTTCACTGAGGAGGACCGCTTAGGAGGAAGGTCGTCCTCTCTGAGGAATGAAAAGATAGAAATCCATTGTATGAGACATTTTGGAAGCTGGAAAGCAAATAACAGGAAATGACAGGCCTGGAAGAATTCTGATGCCTTGATTAATAAAGAAATAACCTTGCATGTCTAAAACGAACCGTCCCTTCCCACCTGATCTCATTGGGGATCTCATCCTCTTCATATCGGTTCTTGTTCCTCCAGTAGAAGAGACTGACCACCACCAGCAGCGAGCAGATCACCACGGCCAGGACGGCAGTGGCGATGGTCCCGGCGATGAGGCCCACACTCTGGGGCTGAGCTACAGATCAGATAGAGAGAGATACCTTTAAAGCTGGAACTATAAAATTAACACTTGTTCCATGTTTATTGATTTATTCATTCACAACATTTCAGATGTCACTGATGATGGAAGGGAACTCACGCGCCACCACTTGCAGGTTGAGCAGGCAGGTGCTCTTGCCGATGGCGTTGGAGGCAGTGCACTGGTACAGACCAGACGTGGTTGTGCTGATGTTCCGTAACGTCACCGTCCCCTGCATCTGATCTGAGGAGCAAACACCAACACAGTATGTTAGTTTTAGATATGACATTAATTTTAAATGTTAAAAATAAAATAATAATAATAATAATAATAATAATAATAATAATAAAGTGTCTGAATAGCACCAAAAACAATATTCTGACTGAAACAATAATGTACATTTATCATTTTACCAACTGAAGGAATGAATCTGTAAATATCTTTGTGTCTAATTTCTAATATTTTGATTAAGTGCACTGTAGAAATTATTGAACAACATAAAATTAAATCTATAAAAAATAAAATCTACAGTTTCAGGTCACTTCAAAACACAACCTTAAACATAACACAGTATTAAAACTGCAATTTCCAGTTTCATTCCAGTTCCTAAGACACACCACTTGATGGAGACAAAGTATAAGCTATAAGACATTGCAGTGCTCGCCCACTTGGAGCTCCATCACCAGTGAACTACAGTCGACTAAAGCTGCTCAGTCAGAAGAAGAGAGCGGGTGGAGGTTACTGCTGTTAGAAGAAGGCTACACTGCAGTTCTGCTCCGTGACATCCAGATTCCCACATTCATCATTAATTACATACGAGGCAGTGGTTCCCAATTCCGAATTGCATTGTGGGTTGTATGGAGGCCTTCAGATGTGAACTGTAGCCTTGTTTTAAAGCAGTGTGTGGGTTTGGAAGCGCATTGCGCTGCAGTTAAAGGTGTAGCTCAGCCAAAAACAAATCTTTTGATCAGACAACAGGTCGTGATTTTATGGTTCTGGGTAAGACACTGTTTATGTGTCTCATATCACATATTCAAGTCTTCCATTACCTGTTGGCTACATTAACCTAGGACTGAATTAAACTCAGAGCCGAACTTTACCTTTAATCCTGGACAGAAAAGGAGAATAACACACCCACCCACACACACACACACACAGGCTGGCACAGTGGAGCAGGAAGGGTGTAGGCCACTCCACGGGGCAGCTCGGGGGAGTGGAAGTCAAGCAAATTTACCAGCGAAGGTGGGGCAGAAGGGCACTCCTACTGCCAGGGGTTTAGTACCTTGCATGGCGGTGTGAGGCAGTTTAGGGATGGACTCCAGCTTCTCCCATGAGTAGGTGGGCGTGGGGATGCCCTCCTCAGAGCCACACAGCAGCATCACATCGCTGCCCACATCCAGAGACCCCTGAACCCGACATGACGGCACTGAGGGGGGTACTGAGAGAGAGAGAGAGAGAGAGAGAGAGAGAGAGAGAGAGAGAGAGAGAGAGATACTAAATAAAGGGTGTCTCAAAAGTAAGGACAAAACCATATTAAATGGACAGAGTTTGGCAGATGGTGATCCATTGTCAGACACCAGTATGATGAAGGTAGGTTTGACCCGGAATTTCACCAGGAAAACAATCTTCTTCATTTTAACGTAACTTTATCAATTCTAATGTTAAAAGAGTTGCTTCATTGCATCATCAAGAATCATCAATGCTGGACACAAAGCCTGACTGGACAGATCCATCTAACACAGTTATCACACTTGATGTCATGGTATGCTGTATGGGGTCCCCGAATGGTGGGATCTTTCTTCATCAATGGAAAATGAAGAAAAGGTTGTTAGATGAAGACTTGTTTCCTTCACTGATGTCAGATGATAGATTTTTCCCAAGAAGAAGGTGCTCTGCCTCATTACAGATGTATGGTCAAATGTGAATGACAGAATTGTTGGTGCCGGTTTCAGAATTCAGACAGATGTTTTGATGGAACACAGAACACATTCTGTAGAACAGGGGTCACCAATCCTGCTCCTGGACACACAGATACAGACACTAATCCACTCCATCCAGCTACTTATTGCCTTCAGAATCCTTTAGTAGTATTAAAGTTGTGGTGTTTGATAAGACACACCATAATATGTGTATAACAGACACTAGATGGTGCTGCAGGATCAGCAACTGGAAATTAGCCACCATGTACAGGAGCCAGGTAAAGGACCTGGCACAGTATGGAAACAACAACCTCTTTCTTAACATCCAGAAGACCAAGGGGATGGTTGTGGATTTCCATAGAACCGATATTCTATCATGTCACGTGGTGAGAATGAAAATAAAGCTGAGTCTAAGAATAGAGTCCCAGAGCTGCTGTTTTGATGTGAACTGCCTCCCACCCTCATAGATCTTTTGCTTGATGATACCCCAAAGGTTCTCAATAGGGTTGAAGTCAGGGGAGGATGGTGGCCACATCATGAGTTTCTCTCTCTTTTATGAACATCCAGCCAATGACAGAGGTGTTCTTTGCAGCATGAGATGCTTGTAGGTCTACATACTTTGCATAGATCATTTACCTTCAGGAACCCTAAAGGGGCCTACCAGCTCTCTCCCCATGATTCAGGCCCAAAACATGACCCTGCCACCTGTTCGCTGACATCGTCTTCAGTCTTGCTGTATCGTTGGGAAACTCAAGACAACAAGATTGTTTGAAAACGAGTCTTCATGTATGTCTGGGCCGACTGCAATCGTTTCTGTGAGCATTGGTTAGGGGTGGCCGAGGGCTTGGTTTATGAACAACAGCAAGCCTCTGGAGGATCCTACACGTTTCCTGGGACTCCAGAGGCACTGGCAGCTTCCAATATCTGTTTGCTGCTGTGCAATGTCATTTTAGCAGCTGCTCTCTTAATCCAATGAATTTGTCTGTCAGAAACCTTCCTCATTATGCCTTTTTCTGAACGAACCCATCTGTGCTCTGAATCAGCCATAAATCTCTTCACAGTACAATGATCAGTTGGATTTTGGTGAAATAGCTACTGTTTTCCAACCTTGTCCAAGGCACTGCATTATGTGACTACACTAATGAGCCCCGAGACACAACACCATCTATGAGTTTAATTTAAAATAAAGACATTAATCTTTATGACACTTCAATCCAATTTGCATAATAATTTGGAATGAGGTATAGGTTAATATTGTGTTTTTTAGATATCGTTAGGAAAACAAACATCTCTATACAATAACTGTTAATAATAATTATACTACTACTACTAATAATAATAATTAATATTAATAATCCATGATCATCAGTGATATGGGCAAGTCTATTCACTCACCGAGCACGGTCAGACCGATGACGCCAATGTTGCGGCCTCCCCGGTCAGGCAGGTTGTTGACCAGGCACTGGTAGGTACCAGTGTCTGACAGCTGGGTGTTGTTGATGAAGATTGAGGCACTTGTGCTAGGCATGGTGGCCACAAAGCCCACTCGCCCGTTCATGTGATTGGCTAAACTGAACACCTGACCGCCCTGGTAGATGATCACCTGAAGAAAGAAGAAGGAAAGGTAGGAACAATAACTCAAAGAGACAGAGAAAGCATCAGTGAGTGGTGGTTTTCCATTCAGCTCTGCTAGTTGTGTGAAATGTGCTTACACGCACTCAATAATCCGATAACTGCCAAAAATGTGATTTTGTGAGTAATCCGGTCAGTGTGTTTACATGCACTTGGGTAATCAGATAATGGAACTCCAGGTTTACATGAGTCGGATAATAAACCATACATCTCGCCAGGAGGAGTGCATGACTGAGAAAAGTGAAAGACATCAGATTAAGCGTGTACATGCACTGAGAAATCAGATCACTCAACTAAAATCCAGTTCACTTTATCATATTTATTAATCAAATGATGTAAGAAATTGGAGTATGCTCTTTACACGATCACATGAATAATGAGATAGATCAGATAATTGAGGGCATGGAAATGCACTGACTCAACAATGGGGCTTTATACCCATGTCTGACAGTAGACATGGTCCAACAGGTTCACGAGAGACCTATTCTATTGGCAGTACTTCTCTACAGGGATGGGACAAGCTGTGTATGTGCTTTTGCACATCTGTGTCAGCAAAACTGCGTGCACCATGATGCATGGCCCAGAAGAAGCATATCCAGCCTCGTCCCTCAGTGTTTGAGAATTCACTATTAGAAATCATCAGAAGGATAATTTTAATACCAAGGTTTTCAAATCGGCCCTTGGAGACCCTCAGATGGTCCAGATTTTTGTTCCTTTTCCATCTGTAATCACACCTGAGGTACTGCCGGCCGGCAGTATGTTAATTACTTGGCTCGGCTGCACTTGGAACAGGAATAAAATGGGAAAATAAACCCGCCGGAAGTCCCAGTGGATCTGATGCAGAACATTACTCTCATTTGAAAGATTTTAGAAGGAGCTCGAGGTACATGTGCAATGTGAATGCAGATGCTTTAGTGCAGTTACGGTGTTCACCACAAGAGATCACTATGTGCACTGATTCTTCACTGATTCATTATACAAATTTCATTGCAGTAGCAAGAGGACAAAGGACACGTGTGTTTGTGTGTTTGTGTGTATGTGTGTGTGGTGTGTGTGTGTTTGTGTGTGTGTTCTGAAAATGACATGTTTGATGAATGGAGGCTTCCCTGAGTCTATGGAAAGGTAACACACGTCTAATATGGGTTCGTGTTCCATAAATGGACATTAATCATTCCCATCCAACCATTTCTACAAAGCCCTCTTTATCATTACGATGCATGTAAATGAGCTATGCTCTGATTGGCTGCTTTAAATTGGGCTTCATTCAGGAAGCAAGCCAGGCTAAAATCTCTCTCTGTCGGAGTCGACAGTAAGAGCGAGATTGTAAGAGAACTGTTTGAAAACTGATTAAAGTTAATGCATGCAATAGACCTCCACAATGGAGCACAAGCACTAACTTATTTTAATTTGACGCTCCACCTTAAATAATAGACTTCCTTTGGCTGTTAGTATGGGTTTTATACAGCAGGAACATTTAAGGTGGAATGGAAATTTGTATGCAAAGCAAACAGGAGGGTCTTAGGCTCAAGACTGAAGAAAATAGAATGGACTTGGGGGGATCTTGGAGGCTATGTAGGCCTCTCACCAGCTGCAGATGATCCAGGCTAATTACCCCCTTTGCCTCCCCTAGTGGTCAGAGGAGGCCTTGACTTGGAGCCAACCCTTACCGAAACATGTTGGATATCTACGTATAGTGTGGATCTACATCAGATTCACGTAGAACAGTGAAGCTGATGAAAATATGATTGAAATATGGTCAGTGTATGTCACACCCCACGTTCAACCAAAAAACATCTACCAGTGTTGGAATTATTTTTAAGAACTGAGGAGAAGTCAGTCATCCCTGATGCGGACCTTTAATAATGCTGTTAAATGTATTGGTATTCTAATATAAATTTCGTAATGAGAAATATGAGATGAATTTAATGGCCAAATGAGTTCCTGCAGGGCTGAAGAGGCTGATATTCCCTCCGTCTGAAATGAATTTTTGATCTTCTATTAAACTTTACTTGCTCCACACAAAATCCCAACCAAACGTGAACCCGAGCTGAGGGGGAAACATCTTTCCTTTTACAGCTTTTTTTTTAAACACTCTTCAAAGTCTGGCTGAACTTCTCACCACTGAAGAAGCTTAGAAGACCGTGTTTGAGTGGAAGGGGGGTTCTCAAAGAGAACGTACTCGTGGGAGACAACTGCAGGAATGTGTTTAAAGGACCCGTCTCCGCAAAAACACCTTTAATGATTTGTGTTGTCACAGGAGCACATTTACATAAACACACCAATTCAGCTGACAGCAGTTTAGCCCCACCTCTTTTAAGCTGAATGATGAACAAATGAACATTAGCATGTTAGCTCAGAGCTAACACTGTTTACAGTTAGCACATTAGCTCAGAGCTATCGCTTTTGTTTACAGTTAGCACATTATCTCAGAGCTAACATTTTGTTTACAGTTAGCAAATTAGCTCAGAGCTAATGCTATTATTTACAGTTAGCATATTAGCTCAGAGCTAACATTTTGTTTACAGTAAGCACATTACCTCAGCACTAATGCTTTTGTTTACAGTTAACACATTTGCTCAGAGCTAACACCTTTGTTTACAGTTAGCAGAGTATCTCAGAGCTAACATTTTTGTTTACAATTATCAAATTAGCTCAGAGCTAATGCTTCTGTTTACAGTTAACACATTAGCTCAGAGCTAACACTACTGTTTACAGTTAGCAGATTTGCTCAAAGCGAACTATGGTTTTCAGTTTGCACATTAGCTCACACATAATGCTTTTGTTTACAGTTAGTAGATTAGCTCAGAGCTAACACTTTTAGTCTGAAATGTGAACACATGAACAGAGACACAGTAAAACTACAGTAAACTACACCAGTTATTACTACTACATCAAAACAGGACCTTCAACCCAGTGTCCAGTCCTGGACATGTAACCACTGGTAAATGTGACAATACGTGGACAATTATTACATTAACTTCCAACGACAACAAAACCCAGTACTGTAGATTAGGACAGTGTCCTATAGAGGAACGAGGACAGGGGACATTTTCACATGTTTATATTTATTGTATCGAATCAAACTAAAATGAATAACAAACCTTGTGACTCCTTACACCCCTGATTTACACACACACACACACACACACACAAACACACACACACACACACACACACACACACACACACACACACACACACACGAACACACATACACACACACACACCGCAGTGTTATTTAATCTCATATCCATTGTGGTGCCATGATTTACACACACACACACACACACACACACACACACACACACACAGCGTGGAGTAACTGTGCGTCAGTTTCGGTGCTGTGGTTTCCTGAGAGCGCTTTGCTTTTGTCCTTTTATGCACAGATGAATAGGCATCTCTTCAGCTGTGATGAACAGCAGTGAGCCCTGCAGTGTCCCGAGTGTGTGTGTGTGTGTGTGTGTGTGTGTGTGTGTGTTTAGAGAGAACAGGGTAGTGAGTGAATGAGCAAGATGAGAAGAGGGAAAAGAACTGAAACTGTACATTTAAGTTTTCTATTCCTTAACATTAAGCCATTTTCAGTGACCAGCTTTCTGAGAAGCCATTCTCTCTCACTTCTAACACAACTGATTTCTAATTGTTCTGAGATTTAAATACCTTACCAGACTCATCTGTATCTACAACCTACACATAATATAACAAACTACAACACTTACTCGTTTACTCTCAAAAGTAGTTGGTCTACTCATTGTGTGATTAACTATTTGTGAGTAATTCAGCTCAGAAAACAGCCAAAATTCACTCATTTCCAACTGAATGAAATGCCTGTTTAAATGCCAAAGGAGCTTCCAGTGCATGTTTACTGCTCTGTCCATGTATACAAGCTAAACCTGCATACAGACAGGGGGCGGGGCTGATGATGTCACTGACCCAGATATTGGGTTATAGAGGAAAATGAGAAATAAGGGGCTGTTTGCTCTCTTTGTTTATTCACACAGTGTTCAAATTTCAGAATGAAAGTCCTAAGTCCTAATAAAACAGTGGATTTATTTATTTATTTTTATTTATTTAGGATATGTAAATGTTCTAATATCTAAATTATTGTTAAAGTTCATTGCTTTTAAAAATGGTGTAAATGCATTGTTATGCTATTATATTATCTCTATTTCAGTAGCATAAAATGACAGTAAAGGCATATTGCAATTGGGACACTATATTATCAAATAATCAATCATGACCAGTCTAATCGAGATCACTATTTTTTTTTTTTTACTCGTCTTTGCATATCAATGCTTTTTGTGGAATAAACCTCTCTCTCTCTTTCGTGTGTGTGTGTGTGTGCCGAAAAAGAGGTCATCGTTCTCGTGCAGATGATGTTGATCCCTAAGAAGTGTCTTGGCATAGACAGCACTGTCCACTGCCACATTGGCTCCTCCCCCATCACCCACCATAATCCATCACCAGCCTGGACTCTCTGATGGAAGGAGGATGGATCCTGTCTGATGTTTCAAAGCACACACTGGTCGTTGAGTGCAAGAACCCAAAAAAACGGGACTGCCCAGTACTACTTTGTGGACCCAAAGACCACATTGGCGAGATCAATGGTGCAATGGATGACAGTTAAGGAGAGGGTCAGTTTGGAAGGATAGAATGTTGCAAAGACTGGGAACTATATCTAATTAGACTCTCTCGGTGAACACTATCAGACTAAGTTCCACCCATTGCTATAACAGATGTGCAAATGCACACACAGCTTGTCTTGTCCCTGTATAGGAGTACTTCCAGTAGAATAGGACTCTCTGAAACAGATAAACATGAACTTATTGGCATGTCAGGCACGGGCTAAAGAGCTACCCAGCTTTGAGCAGTTGAACAGTGGAACTGTGTTCTCTGGAATAATGGAGCTCCATCCAGTAAGTTTGGAATAAGCAGGGGAATTTGGGATGATGTGGGTGGTATTCATTCAGCATGCAAAATCTAATAGAAAGTCTTCTCTGGACAGTAGAAACAGTTACTTCAACAAGAGCAGGATACATTTTTTGAATACCGTTGATTTCAGAAGAAACAAAGAGCAGGCTATTGAGCAGGTGTCTTTTTGAAATGAAATGGCACTCGTCAACCACAGTGGATACCTTGGTCACTTTATATAGGCCCTGAATTCCTCAGATTCTTCAATTTTGTAACATATTTTGAGAATATACCCACCACAGGAATCATCATGGGGGTAGCCGTGGCCTGGTGGTTGGGGAACCAGCCATTGCAACTGGCAGGGTGCCGGTTCAAAAACTCTGAACTGTCAGGGCACGAAACTCCCCAGCTGCTCCCTGGGCACCATGGATAGCGCTGCCCACCACTCTGGTCATGTATGCTCACTGCCACCTACTTGGTAGAACTGTCTTTTTGAGTCCCAGCGAAAGCTTGACTCTCCTTGGACGTTCAGACTTATGGAAACCACTGCGACATTCACATCAAGCAAACTGCTGCACGAATTTCAACATTTAATAACTGATATGTCAAGCACTGTACTGCAGGTACACAGCTCGTTACATCTAGAAATGAACCTCATAAAACCCAAATAAGATCTTCTTGCTTGATTATTTAGATGTTTGTATGACTTTGGAGGCAGAAAAAAGCAGCAGTCCATATTCAAAATTTAGAAAAGGCTCATATTGAACCCTTCGGGTTACTATACAGTGACCAGCCATGACATTATTACTTCTGACAGGTGAAGTGAAAAACATTGATTATTTTCATCTACAGTGGCTCCCATCTAGGGCCGGATATATTAATCAGCAATGTGCTGAAGCAGGAGAAGGTTTGAGAAGAACTATATTGTGATGTTCTAGAACATCTTCAAAACATCAGGCAGATTTTGTGTGATGTTCCCAGTATGAAGAGTCATGGGCACCCAAGGTTTACTGATGCTCATGGAGGCCCCACCTCACAGCATACAGGGCTTAAAGAGCAAAAGCAGTGATTTGCTTAAACAACTTCTACTTCCAAACACAAACGTGGAGAAGACTGAAAGGTTAGATGATATACTTTCAAATGAAGCTCTTTTTTTCACTAGTGAGAAATGATTCACATAAAAGCTTCTCCAGAACTGTGCCTTTAATGGAAAATGAAGCTAAGATTCTATCTGTATATACTTTAATAGAAAGTGGTAAAGCTGATCTTAGACCAGCTCGACTTTCTCAGTTTCAACTGGAAACACAGTAGGAGACTCGTATTGGAAACGTGATAAAAAATCCAATTTGGGCGTCTGTGCAAACATAGCCTATGGCAACAGTAACACTAGCTGGGTAAAAGTCTAGGAGGAGGGATGTGGCCCTCGCATTTTCGTGGTGGACAAGAATGACAGATGACCAGTGGCCTATCGATGTTCAGCTCATTCCGCTGGTCATATCAGAGAGCAAGGAAATCGTTACAGTGGAGAGCGCTGTTGAAATTCTATGCACAAATCCATCCCTTTTTCTCTGAAATCAATCATAATCAATCACAGAAGATGGATAAGGATCTGTTGCATGAGGAGCTAAGCTGGGCTGGTGCCACGGCAACAAAGGCTGAACAGGGTCCACCAAGTAATGAGTGGGAACTTGGCATCATGGCCCTCCAGGACTGGAGCCATGCACCCTTGGTCTACAGGTTGAACCAGTTAAACCAACCAGCATGGCTAACTTGACCAAAAGCTTGACCAGCGATGGCTATGATGGAGTTTGATTGTTTAGCTGGCCTACTAATGCTCACCCACCAGCATGACAAAGGTGGTCCATCTCCAACTGGGTGACCAGCATGACACCACAACCAGCCTGTGCTAGCTAAGAGCTTGTCTATTTGCTTATCCAGCTGCATTACCAGTATAGGGTATGTTTTTGGCCTGGTTGACTAGCTCATCTTCCTCCAAGTGTGCAAGGTATCTAGTGAGAGTAAGAGAATGAGACACTGGAGCATTGGACCATTAGGGCTTAATGGGTTAAGAATCTTTTACATACATCTAACATGGCCTTTACATCCACACTGTGAGGGACTGAAACTGTGATACACTACTCAATCATGCATACCTGTAGCATCACTATCTCAGCCAATCTTTATTTATCCTCTCTCCATTTTTATTTATTATTTATTTTATTTATTTTCCCTTCATTATTTTTTTTTTATTTTTTTCCCATTTTTCCATTGTGCCTTTGTTATCTGCTCTCCAGTGTCGACCAGAGGAGGATGGGTTCCTCTCTTGAGCCTTGGTTCCTCTCAAGGTTTCTTCCTCCTAACTGAGGGAGTTTTTCCTTGCCACTGTTTGCCTACTGGCTGCTCATTTGAGGCTTGGACCCGGATCCGTGTAAAGCTGCTTTGTGACAACGTTCTGTTGTAAAAAGCGCTATATAAATAAAATTTGATTGATTGATTGATTGATACTAACCACCCCAGGCTTAACAGTCCAACAACAAAAAAAGAGCAGTAAAGGCCCTGAAACCATTCTATTTAAGTGTCTTTTGGTTTAAAGGGTTGTGTGTGAGACAGAGTGTGTATGCGTGCAAGTGTGTGCAAGTGCTTTGCGTGTGTATTCAGAGGAACAGCTGCTCTGGCCCTGCCTGTAAAGCGCTGGGTTAATTAGTGCAGAAGATTGTTATGTGCTTGAAGTTAAAAGAGTTGGAGGCAGGTGAATGAGTGTGTGTGTGCATGTGTGTGTGTGTGTGCGTGTTTCTGGGTTAGGTCAGGTTAAAAGCGTCCGAGCCAGGTGATTCGGTGATGCGCCTGCGGCCACACATGAAACTACATCGCACGGATCAAACGGGAAAGGGCAAAAAACCTGCGCCTACCCTCTTGGACACTCGCTGGTCAGCGATCAAAAACTGCCCATGTGTTTCTCTGCAGGCAGAGGCTCCGCCCATTACCCAGGGGGGTGTGCACAGATGTGTGGTGCATGAACACACTGCCCAGTGCCCATTATATTTTCATTCCACTCTTTTTACCCCCTTAAGCCCACTGAATAGCATCGGTTTGGTTTTATGGGCCAAAAATGATTTTCTATATCTCACCATTTTTTCGCTGAAACCTCAGAATTAAGGAATGGAGGCAATCAGCCAAGACATGTCTGATATCTGGGGTTTGCATCAAGGAGCAATTCTGGTCTCAGTTGGAAGAGGGGCTTATTATTATTGGTTTGCGTTCACACAATACATTTCAACCTTTCAGCATGCACTGTAGCAGACGGCAGGGCCTAGGTTCATCAAGAAGGAGCAGAGTAACTGGATTACGCTCGGATTTCCATCTCCCAGTGGATGGGATATGAAGCTTTACAGCTCCACATCAAGTTCCAATGAGCGATTTACCTTGGGAACGCTGGGAATAGTTCTACAAGCCATAGTTGTGATGTCAGCACTTATCAGCACTCGATCCTTCCAGGTGTTTCGAACACCTCTGAACCGTCTGTTTCAATCTGTGCGTTTAAACGTAGTTTGGAAGACTGTGAGACAAGTAGCAGGGAAAATCAGATGCTTTCCCAGACATGGATGAAGAGCGATGTGGCTGTGACAGTCACACACACTCTTCATTATTAAACAGCAGTGATGCAGCCGAATGATCGGTTTGACGGGATTTAAGATGCTGTGTGCTGGCAGAGCGTGTAGTGTGGATGTATTTACGGACGTGAGAATTTGCTTCCTAACTGCAAATGGTTTTAAATAATGAGTGGAAAGCAGTGAGGGTGGCAGTTAAGCCCTCTTTACGCCATCACTCTATGAACCTTCACGGCACAGATGAAAAGGAGCTTCAAAAACAGTAGGTTTGGTAGATTTGATCAGTGTGGGAGCTCACCTTCACATCGCCAACACTATATGGACAAAAGCACTGGGACACCTGCTCACCTGCTTTGGAGAATTGCTGTGCAGAGTTGATTGGGTACAGTGAGAAGAGTGTTAGTGAGATCACTATGTAAGATGTTCACCACCCCACCTCACCCCTCAGGGATGCTTCATAGGGGCTTTATATCCCTCTATAGCCCATGCATGAGAGTCCTATTCTTTTGGCACTACTTCTCTACAGGGTCTAGCCACGTTGTGTGTGCATTTGCACATTGGTGTCAGCAATGGGTGCAACTTAAGGTGGCTGAATGCATTCATTGGTGCATTCAACTTAAGGTGGCGTCCAGGCGTGACCATTCGGTCAGTGCATTCCATATAATAGAACAATAGACAATCACCATCAGTAGATGCTCGACCAGCTAGGACCCTGCTGAGGGATAAAGTCTAGTCCTGGAGTACTGGAGCCGTTCAATGAAGAGTCTCAGTGGAGGCTTCATGCTCATCTAGGAAGCCGACTTACTCATCCTTCATACCAGCCAGTCTTAAACCAGTTTACCAAAATGGTCATTTCCACATGTGTGTTGATCTGGTCTAGCCCCTAGCTGCTCTACACTCTGCTCCATACCACAGAAGGTTCTTTGAGTGATATCAATGGAGAACCAGTTTTGGATCCTCCTTGCTACAAGAAATGGTTCTACTAAGACATCACTCAAAGCACCTTTACAGATATTTCTGGATGGTGGACCCACTGTGGAATTAACAAGGCCAAAGATGTGGGGAGAACAGTGCACCCCCCAAATGTAAAACATCTGGACAACTTCTGCAGTAACAGAAGGTCTACAGTCTAATTGTACACCTACTGTATATAGTGACCTCAGTGCTTTACCTGCTCTGGCTGGTTCGCGTTGGCCAGCGGCGTAACCATCCAGATGATGTAGAGGTTGTTGAGGGCAGCGCTGGTGGTGAAGGTGCAGGGTAGGACGGCCGCCTGGCCTCTCGCGACCTGCACACTGCTCTGGCGTACTGTCACCTCTAATGAGCGCACACACACTGCGAGAGAGAACACACGCACAGAGAACACAGGGTTAATCATGTTACAAAAGCAAATGACATATACAGCTGGAGACCGCATGGAACACACTCTAATAGTTCATCCATCCATGAACATCCCTAATTTCATCCATGTGCTCAACCATCCAACCAACGTGTGGCTTTCCGTCATTCCATCTGTCAATATATGCATACAGTTTTTACTTGGTACTCCAAAAGTAAACAGACCACGATGATTCTGCTGGTACCAGAAAATTTTTAGATGAATAAAATCAGTACACATATGGTACCTATGGTATTCAAAGTGGTCACTGGGGTGTTACTACACGGCTCCTATGATATTCTAGGTGGTTACTATAGCATCTCTTTCATGGTTGCTAAGGTGTTGCTATGTGGTTGCACCGGTATCTCTCTGGTTCTAACTACGGTGTTAATACGTGGCTATTATGATGTTCCAGGTGGTTACTATGGTATATTTTTTGATAATAGCTAGGGTGTTACTATCTGGTTGCTCTGGAATCTCTTTGGTTGTAACTAGGGCATTACTACATTGTTGCTGGGGGTTGCTGTTTGGTTTTCCTGTACAAGTTTCCATACTTGTACAGGTACTCTTGAATTGTCAGAATGTTGAATTTAGTTACAACTCTTCTGTTTACTCAGGGTTTATGCGTATGATGGTGTGTTTTTTTTATAGTTTTCCTATTTTTTTCTTATTTCCTACAATATTGCTATATATTGAATCATAAGCCCTGCCCCCCTTTGCCAGTACACAACCCTAATTATACATAATCTCCAGACCAGGCCTTTGCATTTGGAGTTATGGAGCACCTATCAGTCCAATCCAGCATCCACACAAACTCAAGGACAGATGGTCGAGTGTCGAGTAAACCTGGTCTCGGCCACATTGCTGTAATCACAGGTACATCTCGCAGATGGGCAGGGCTGTTAACCATCATTATGATAAACATCTCCCAGTGCCGACGTGATGAGGCGAAGCGCAATCAACGAGGCTCACAAAACGCGAACGCAACCTATTTCAGTATCAGCTAAACACATTACCCTCCAGTTGGGTTACTCCCCCCACTGACAAGATGCACGTGCAGTCAAGGTAATCACGTCCGGACATGTGTTCAAACAAAGCTGGCAGTGTGGAGAAGGAGCTCCTCCATGAGAAATCGTCTCAACCTCATCAGTCAGGCTCATTTAATACCAGCTAATTTAACATAAGCAATGAGAAGTGCTGCTCTTAGACATCGTCAGCCATCCGCCTCGTTAGAAGGTATACAGATGGTAGATGGATTGAATTAGGCCCTCTAACGAGAGGCGCCACGTCGCTAATTGGGGGAGACGAATGGCCGCCTTGCTTCATGGCATCACGTGAATTCTATCCAGCCAATGGTGCGAAAGGAGGCCTCGGATCACCAGCTGGGGTGGCATCAGTACCAGATTGCTTGCGACTCCATCCAGCTTCTGCCTGCAAAATTCCCTTTGTTGACATGCTCCTTCGGTTTTTGGACTGTGCTGAGCACCTTGGGATCACATTGTTTATTTCCAGAAATGCCAAGTCATCCACAGTAGAACAGTGCACCACCACTCCAGTGGTCTGATCAGTTTCCTTGTCCAAAACAAAAACAATGCTCTAATCTTGCATGGACATTGAGAAGAATGCTTCATCCTTTATCTTAGTTCATCTTCTGCTCACCTACCTTGTCAATAACAGGTATACTGACATTGTTGTTGTTGTTGTTTTGTATGGGACTATGCAATTCTCTCGTTAATAACGACCACCTTCTCCAACTATTGCAGGGACCAAACAGAGGGATCTCTGCGCCTTGAAGTTTCCTAAACATCTTTCCTCTCCTGAAATGTTGATGTGTTGGAGAGAGGAGAGTTTCCTCTCCACAGCAGCGCTTTATGATGATTAAGTAACGACCCTATAATGATCCCCAGCACAAAGGAAGAAAGACCATTCTTTGAACATTCCGATGTGCCATGACGTCGTAAATGTCTCTCCCGAATGTAAAATGAATGTGAGCAATCTAGCCTGAGCTTAAAGAAGCTTTAGATTACACAGTTCCTGATCCAGCCTTGACCTCTTGGACCAGTTGTTTTTTTTTAAAGATTCTTACAGCTCTAAACACTTCGCTTAAGTCTGGATTTCTCCTGCCAAGCTGCAGGCTGGAGCCTGAAGCATTCCCACCCACTCCAGAGGACTGGAAAAGACGCTCAGATGGTCGTGTTTTTGTACAAAGGCTTTTGCAAAGGAGTGGAAAGCAAAAGGTGAGGACATGTAAACAGACAAACCAATCAACAAACAAACAACAGCTCTGTAATGCTGACAGCTGGGACTTAAAAATAAGAACAACAGGTCAAAGCCCCGTCCCCTCAACTGACCACGTGTACGGATTGGATAGAAGAGCCTTGTATCATTTTACGGGGTTACGATTCAGTATGAACTGATACTGTAAACAAGAATTTACGCAAATTTTAGGAAATCTGGAGTTTAACACATCATACAGCTGCTTTGGTCTTGGTGGAGATGACCAACAAATCTGTGTGTGGAGGCCCCATGGTCAGCGCCAAGATCAAAGGATTATCGTCATGCATCACATGTCCAGAAGGTCTGGGGTGGGGTGCAGTTTCATACAATGCCAGATCACCTTTGATAGCCCAACGTTACATTGAAAAGAGGTCCTGAAACTAGTGGTTCTACCTGTTCTGAACACACACTTCCAACAAGACACTGGGACTGACACCGGCCATCGGAGCATGGCATTCAATTTGATTGCATTCAGCAACAAGAGCGTTTGTGAGGTCAGGGTGTTGTATGATCAGCACCCACCTCATTTCCAGCCCTCAAAAGACTTAGATGGAGTACCATCATTCTGGAGAACGCAATTCCACTGCTTTATACCCATCAAAACATCAGACATGGTGGTTTGGGGGCAAAATATATACTTCCATACAAGCGGTGTGTGCATTTGCACATCTGTGTCAGCAATGGGTATTAGAAGGGATGCACTCACTAGAAGGGGTGTCAACAAACATATAATGTATAACACAGAGTACAGTGCTTGCATGTACCACACTAATCCCGGCACACTGCAATCCTCTCCCTGCGTCAGAGCTGTAATGTTCCCCAGCACCGGAGAACCTGCCGTGGCCCGGAGCACCCTTGAGTGCACAGTGCTGCTCCTTACTGGTGTTATTTATTTAGCTGTTCATTAATCCTCCCACCCCCAACCCAACCTCAGCGGTGAACGCACCTCGCCTGCTTTTGATGCTAATTGGAAAAGTCACCTTGGGCGTTTGGGGGGAGAGGGCCGGGGGCTGTGGGGGTTGGGGCGTGGGGCTGCGGGACACACCTCGGTTCTCTCGGCTCAGAGAGGAGAACAGTGTCAAGTGTTATACTTATTCATGCAGGAGAGGAGCCCACCCCAGAGAGAGAGAGAGAGAGAGAGAGAGAGAGAGAGAGAGAGAGAGAGAGAGAGAGACACTATGTACAGTATTATGAACATAATAAAAGGGGCTTTAACCGCACGACAGTCTCTCCCCATGTCCCTGCAGAATCCTGTGGTTTCCTCGGGCTCCTGAGGTGCCGACCCCACTTTTTTCCCCTCTCTCTTTATCTCTCTATCCTACTCTCTTTCTCTTCCCTTTCATTCCGTGTCCAACCTCCTTCAGCCTGCAGTTCGGCCTGCCGTTGCTCTTTGTCTGTGAGCTCAATGTAGTGAAGAGGTCTTGTATATAAAGTACCCTTTTAGGGTATCGACCAATTACGTGGGTACTTCAGAGTACCGAGTCATCAGTCGGGACCAACGGCTGAAGAAATTGAACCCTCCATGGAAATTGCACTGTAACAAACAACTGTTTGAATAGTCAAAAAAAAATCAATTACTGGAGCGAATAACTCATCAACCAATCAGTCAAAACTTTATTTCTGTAGCATTTTTGAGACCAAATTGGGATTCAATTGGGGACAGATCAAAGAGTTCCGACTTAAGTAATACAGACAATAAAATGAAAAAAGCACTAAAGTATAAAATTCTAAACGAAACTTCAGGTGTAAACACAAATATAAAATGTAAAAAGTGATTTATTTCAAGCTTTTGGGTTTTAAACCCGATACTGTGAAATTTTCTAATATTCCGAGATTCTGTTTTTCATGAGCTACTTAAGAAATGTCACTTTTAATGAACATAAAATATGACAGATGATCTTTTTGAATGAAACTGTGATCAGGAATGAGCTTTATAACTGTATCCAATTCTTTTGAGGTCGAATATGATGTTTAGTAGATGTTTAATTTGCTTTTAAATGCATCTATGTTTTCAGCTGCTCTCAGCTCCACTGCAAGGCTGTTCCAACCCCTATGTAGCTCCCAGTTTTTAAATTTAGCTTTGAAGTTTGTTTTATGCCTTTGGTGACAATAAGACGATAAAGACGAATAACTCATCATTCAAATATTCACTATTTTATTGAACGTTCCTGCTAAAATGAGATATTTTCTTAAAATTTAAAGCCAGGAATGTGCAAAGCCAGAGACCTTCTGCAACTATCGTCTTTTAACATCCAATGAAACACACATCGGTTTCTTTAAAGAGAGAAATGTGAAAAATTTGAATAAACGTGTTGTGTATTTTCCAACATCTGAATTTATTCTTTTAGCACCTGAGCTCACGGCACACACCAACATGCTTCGCTATTTATTTCGTACATGGACGGTGTATAGCGTGAGAATAATGTTGAGCAGTTCCACAGAGCAACAGCTTTTCAGACACGCCGTGAAGATACACGGCCATATTTACATTCACGATTGAACAAATGTAAACACGGATTAATTCTATTTCAATTTTATACCGTGAGTGCTACTTCTGCCCCCTTTTGGAGAAACTGCTAAATGTATACATATGTATTTATGTATATTTCTAGAATTTTATGGATATCAATTTAACTTGACGTTCCTCAAAGACAAACAAGCAAACAAACAAAAATCCTAAAATCTGAAGGGGAACAAAAATGAGTCTGATAGGTTTGTCTTGCATTGAAATATTCAAATATAAGCTACAAATATCTGAAACGTTCCCGTATCTCCTGAATTAAACTATATTCCAAACTGATTCATCTGTGGTTCGTAGGTGTTGAACGATGGGGAGCGATCCGTATGGATCACAGATCATGTCCGAGCTGTTACACCAGTAGTCCCACTGGTTCTGATTGATCAAAAGGTTACTTAGTTACTGTAACTAACTGACCTGTGTAACGAACGGCAACTATTATGATGTCATACATGAGCCAGTCTCTTCTATATTCGATTCTGGGTATTTGGTGGCAGTGGGACCACACTTCTCTCCAGCTGATCACTCAATAAAAGAAAGTCTTACATAAGACCCCCCCACACACACACACCACAAACACACACACACACACACACACAAAGCTGCTGACTAAAAGAGCACAGATGAAGCCTGGTTTTCTCCCAGGCGGTCTCGGGGGCAACACAATCAAAGCACTGTTTAATATTTCACACGTAAACAAGCATCTCTGTCACAGACAGGCCTCTCCCGGCTCCTGTAAAAATGTGTGTTTGCCAAACAATGGTATTTGCAGAGGAGACCAAGTGAGGTCCTCATGATCATCCAAAGATTACTGGAGGCCACACTGGCCCACCGCCCTCCATTCAGACACCACAGTGGGCTACAAGCACCACAAACACACACTCGTTAACAACAGTGCTTCTATATGGAACCAAAAATGGTTCTTCCATGGGATCACTCACACAACCTTTTTGCAGCACCTTCATTTTTAAGAGAAGAGAGTGGACAGTGGTCAGCATGGGCCCTCTGACCAGTCTGCAGCTACATAGCTCCTTGTGCAGCAGGGGGCACTGCAAGAGGTCAGAAGAACTCACTGCCAACTCACTGAACTCACTGAAAACAGGACTTGCCAGATCAGGCCACCTTCTTCCATCGCTCCAAGGCTTGCTTCTGATATGTCCAATGTAGGTGATGATGGACAGGGGTCAGCATGGGCACTCTAACTTGTCTGTGTCTTGTACACAGCAAGGCACTACACTGGGTTTTGTGACACATTCCTCCCATAACCATTAAACATAAACGGAAATTGTCTTTGCTCTCGCACGTTGACAAGCTTCCAGCAAGTGTCACTGTTTGGACGGTGGTGTGTCCTGGTGTGTCCTCACCACCGCTGACCAGGAGCCCCTTGCTGGCCTTGGAGCTGTTTAAAGGACCCGTGTCAAAGTAGCTCAAGACTTCAGGTCTCCTGGTCATCCCAAACCTTCACGTGAACCACTGTTATGGGGTAATCAACACAGTTTGTTTCAGTTTGTTGTGAGTGACGTAATGCAACCAGCACTTTGGTGGAAACTGGAAAAGCTCGGAATGGGAATGTTGTGTGTATTGATTGGCAGGAAGTCTTAGTGTTGGTGCAATATTTCAAACTTCACTCATTAAGCTCCAGTTCAGTCAGAGATCTGTGTCCTGAATATACTGCACACACACAGACACACACACACACACACACTAATCCCCATGGCACAACACAGCTCGTCCCTCACACGGTCGCACTTTGGCCCAGACACCTACAAACACACACAAGTTCCTGTGATCCACATGCTGCTCCATAAAGCAGCTTAATTCTGTGTAACAGAACACACACACACACACACACACACACACACACACACACACACACACACACACACACACACACAAACTACTGACACCACATCCTCATTCAAAGCCCACAAACCCATGTCTGTGTATTGGGAAATGAGACCATGTGTACTGGGAAATGAGACCATGTGTACTGGGAAATGATGGAAAATGAAACCATGTGTATTGGGACATGATATAGGAGTGAAACAGTATGTATTGGAACATGAAACGGAAGTGAACCAGAGTGTATTGGGAAATGAATCAGAAGTGAACCAGTGTGAACCAGTGTGTATTGGGAAATGACAAAGAAGTGAACAAGCGTTTATTTGGACATGAAGTGGACATGACCGAACTAAAACTAGAAAATTTGACCACATCAGTCCAATCTTATCGGCACTGCACTGGCTTCCAATCAAATTCCGTATTGATGATAAAATTCTTTTATTTGCATATAAAGCCCAACACAGGCTGCTCCTGAGAACATGCAAGATCTAATCTCCAATCATGAGCATCACACTCACTCAGATCACTGGGCGCTGGCTTCTTACTAGTTCCCAGAATTCAGAAGGGATCAGCAGGGGGGCAGAGCCTTTTCTCACAAAGCCCCCCAGCTCTGGAATCACCTTCCAGATAATGTTCGAGACACAGCTTCAATCTTCAAGTCTAGACTGAAAAATTACTTGTTCAGTAGCTTTTGCTCATTAATGTCTCAGCTGAGTTACAGGCTGCAGATCCAGGAGTTCATGGTCACTGGGATTTATGGTAAACTGGGATTTATGGTAAACTGGGATTTATGGTAAACTGGGATGTTGGTGCTGCCGTCTGACTCCAGTGTTTTATGAGGCTCCCAAGTTTATGTTCCTTCTGGTTCTCTCCACGTTCAAGGGTTATAGTCAGATCTGCTGGAGTCACTCGCCACACTCTGGCAATGTTTACACTGAAGTGAACCAGTGTGTATTGGGACATGAAACAGATGTGAACCAGTGTGTATTGGTAAATTAAATGGAAGTGAACCAGTGTCTATTGGGACCTAAAAACAGAAATGAACCAGAGTGTATTGGATTAGGAAACAGGAGTGAACCCATGTGTACTGGGACATGAAATGGAAGTGAACCAGTGTGTATTGGGAAATGAAATGTTACATCAAACGGATGTGATGTGCAGACTGGAAAACACTGGAAACAAGTGGAAGGAGTGTTGGGTGAGTGTGCAGAAAGTTAAAGTAGGCCAGTGGCCCTGCTGATGGAGGGATTATCAGCAGCACTGAAGACAAATAAACCCCTGCAGACAGATGGCTCAAACCACACACACACACACACACACACACACACACACACACACACACACACACACACACACTCATAAATACACTAATAAACACAAGTATGCATATGCACTCACACACACACACACACACACACACACACACAAATGTCCATCTTTCAGGAGAAAACAAGCTTCATCAGGTAACAGACACACATCATGCTGTTTGGTGGGGGAGAGGGAGGGCCTTCGACCAATCAAAAAGGGAATGATTACAAAACAGAACTTGTCATTTTTTAACTCAGAATTCATCTCAGTGCTTAATGGATTTTAAGCAGCTGCTACAGTTCGATGTAGATTGCCACCAGAAGAGGGTGCTTTCAAATAAAAAGATCTGTCAATTACACGGACACACCAAACATCATGAGATAGCAGTATGTAAATTAATCTAAGGGCGTGACTTAAGAAAGCCCACACCTGTATAGATTGTGAGGTGTTATCTTGTGAGTAAGGCTGAGCATTAGCCAGCGTGCTCCTGGCAAGGTGATATGAATTACCAGAGTTTGAGTGAGGCATGATAATGGGCACCAGATGGATCTCCTTCTATGATGCATGAACCTCTGACTCATGCATCACAGAAGGCATTACCACCCACAGTGGACAGTGCAGTGGGTGGTAATGATTATGACTGGCAGCATCAGTCTTGATATGTCCGTGCAAGCAGATCAGTGCAGGACATAGCAAAAGTCATGGGTTATTGCTTGAGATCGGTGCAGGTTCTTCACAACCAATTTCCGAAAGAACACTCCACAGGGAACTGTGGATCACTAATATATGGAGCAGAGAGGCATGCAAGAGGCCTATGCTCAGTTTTGCGTTTCAGTGACAATTTCCTCTAAACTGGCATTTCTGTTCCTACTGGGAGACCAGTATGAAGGTATGCTTCCATACACCTGCAAATTCAGCTCCTTCACACTGTGGTCTTTGGCTCAAATGTAAGTCCTTTTAGCCAATCATTAACATCTGCTTTGCTACCCATTTTCCACACATCCTACAAGACGCTCACTGCACTGTGCCACCTCTTCTCAATCTATGAATTCGTTTGCACACCCCGCAGGTGTTTAGGAAAACTGCGATAGCATAAAAAAATTGTCCCTATTAATTATTGGAATTACAGTTTTTTTTTCCCAATTCATATGAAACACACAGGTAACATCTATCTTGAAGACCCTCAAACCGAAGAGAAGTGCCATTTAAAAAAAAAAAAAAAAGGTTTTACAACGAAAAGCACTCACGACCACTTTCCAGCAGTTAAAGTTCTTTATATGGGCAGAGGAACATATTCAAGCCCTGACGGCACTGAGAGGGAAAGAGCAGATATAACACAAAGGCCCTTTGACTTTTATATCCACGCTTATCTCAGTCAAGATATGTCTGATGTGTCTCACAGTTATTTACACCAATCAGCCATAACATTTAAACCACCTGCCTAACAGTGTGCTCTGAACCATGAACGCATGGACTCCATAACGCTGAAAGAGTCCAGGGTGTCTGGCAAGTTGTGAGGTGGGACCTTCTTGAGCATCAACAATGCTTGGGTGTCCATGAATCCATCCTCGGAGTAGCAATCACTACTTTTGGACAGTTGTCAACTTGGTTTGGATCTTCATCAAGGTAGGAGATACTGTATGTCAGTATGGAGGTGGGTGTTGCCATTGGGCTGATATCTGCAGAAAATGCTCAGATATGGCTTATTTGACCATGATAGCAATATTCAAAGGCTACTTTGATACGTGAAGATCTTCGATAAGTAGGTTGGAACAATGCATTTTTAATATTTTAGAAGATATCTGCCACCAGCGACCCTCGAAAAGATGTGTGGGTGGCTGCATTTTATCCACACATGCAAACTGTGACAACAGGAAGGACAGTGTGAGATCTCGAAGAACGTGGCTGGCAGGGAAGTGAGCAGAGCAGTGTGATGGACGAGGTCATAACTTGAGTGTGTCATCAACTCCAAAAACAGGTCGTAACATAAGTGTGTGGCCGTAAAACTGTCAGGCCAGTTCATTCACACACACTCTCAGCTTCCTCCAGGAGCTTCGGTTTGTGGACCACACCTTGCATGAAGAGAACTACACAATCGCTGATAATCGAAACCTTGTGAAAGAAAGCGCTTGAAGCATTTTTAACCTGTAGGACGTTCTAGATAACATAGTAAATCTGTCATGCACTCCAAAAGATCTCCAACACAATTAGGATCCTCAAGATCT
Organism: Acestrorhynchus altus; assembly: GCA_034509495.1. Taxonomy (NCBI): domain Eukaryota; kingdom Metazoa; phylum Chordata; class Actinopteri; order Characiformes; family Acestrorhynchidae; genus Acestrorhynchus; species Acestrorhynchus altus. The sequence goes on along the minus strand of CM067517.1, from coordinate 27,577,829 downwards.
CAGCTGAGTTCAGGGAAAACAAAATTGTTTAGTGCGACGCCAGCTTGGTCTTACATTCGCAAAGATTGCCTATACTTTCATCTTCGACTTTCAGAGGTGACTGTGTGCTGTGCTTCGTCAGTGCAGGTGATGCACTTTAGTCAGCTTATTTACAAGTCCCAAGGGTTGGTTCTTCATTGGGTGTTAAAAAAAATTCAAGATAAACTGGTCCCAGGCCAGTGTCTCACCTTGTTATGTAGAAAAACAAGGGAAGAAACTGCTCTGGGAGCAGTGTGCATCTCCTGCTCCGCTTCTCTCAGCAGGTTTTTGGGACTGCCTGCAGGTAAAGCTCTTTCCCCAGCAGGTTAACTTGGCCCTGAAGGCCAAAGCTTCCTCTTGCCCATAGTGTCCCAACAGAGCCTTGGGCCAAAATCCTCTGATTGGCCTGCCGGTAGGGGGACCATGGGGCTCAAGAATCAACTGGGCAAACAGTCAGGAATGTGCAAAGACTATTTAGACTCAGAAACCCCGGCCTTGTACAGTTAGAAACTGGAGTTTGCCATCCTCTAGACCTTCATCAAGGGTCAGCTTCTAACCTTTGAATGAATATTTTTGGTTGGGGGGCCACTCAAGCCACCCGTTCTCAGTCGTTTAGAAACTGGGTTACACTATTCATCTTCAGATCAGCAAAAACGATAAGTGAAAAACCCCTTGTAACTGAAATCCTTATATTTTATTTACTACGGACATGAAAACGTTTTTTTATGCTCCTCCTGGAGTGTTGTGTTCAGGAGACACCTGACGCTGGGCTCCTTTGATCAGCTTGAGAAGCACAAGCTTTGAAAAGCTTGTCTGATTCCACCCTGTTGTGCTCTTGGCAGTTTTTTGGCCTTTCCCTGGCAACTACCTGGGTGGATCTGGCACGATACCCTGCAACACTTGGCCAGCGACCCATACTGTCAGGGTAAAAATAACCCCTCGCTCACGGCACCTCCTTCCCCCCTGTTGATAAGGAGCCTTCCCTCGCTGGCTGGAAGCAGAAATCCCTGGTGGCTTCCTTCACATCTGAAGTTTCCCTAGTATCGCACTAAACCATCACACCGTAATCACGAAACGGTCATCAAACTATTGATCACATGTGCTTCCATTTGGCTTCAATGACTAGTACTAGAACAGATGTTTCTAAAGTGTGCTGGACACTGACCCTCTAGTAATACAACAGGTGTTTCGAAAGTCTGCTGTACACGAACCTCTAGTACTGGAACTGATGATTCCAAAGAGTGTGCTGGACACTGACCGTCTAGTACTGGAACTGATGATTCCAAAGTGTGCTGGACACAGACCCTCTAGTACTGGAACTGATGATTCCAAAGAGTGTGCTGGACACTGACCCTCTAGTACTGGAAATGATAATTCCAAAGTGTGTTGGACACGACCCTCTAGTAATACAACAGGTGTTTCTAGAGTGTGCTGGACACGACCCTCTAGTACTGGAACTGATGATTCCAAAGTGTGTGCTGGACACTGACCCTCTAGTACTGGAACTGATGATTCCAAAGTGTGTGCTGGACACTGACCCTCTAGTACTGGAACTGATAATTCCAAAGTGTGCTGGACACAGACCCTCTAGCACTAGAAGGTACATTTCTAAAGAGTGCTAGACACTGTCCCTCTAATATTGAAACTGATGATTCCAAAGTGTGCAGGACACTGACCCTCCAGTAATAGAACTGATGTTTCTAAAGAGTGTTGGACACTGACCCTCCAGTACTGGGGTGAAGAAAATAAATGTAACTGAAACAGTTAATTATTTATCCTTCCAGCTGTCCCTGCAGAAGTCACCAAGTACCTTTACATAAAGACGGGTGGTGCTGAATAATAGCTTTACTATGTTACTATGTAGGCTACCACCCATTTATGGCCCCCATTTAGAATCTCAAGGTACACACCTCTCCAGACTTTCACTTCTACAGTACAGAGTGAAAAGTGAGAGTACATTTCGGACTCCAGCAGCCTGAACTTCTGACCCTTTGGAATTCCACTGGAAATACCACGGGATGGGTGACACATTCCTGACTTCGAAGATGTCAAAGGGCATGACTTGCACATAAATGTGTGAATAGTATGACAGAAAACTGTAACTGGTCACAGAAATGGGTTTACTGGATTTAGCTCCATTTAAAATGTGCAGACCCCAGGGTCCTACATTCGTACAGTGCTGAGAAATCCGACCTAGGTTCTGTGCTGAACTGCATCCGTGTGGAATAACCACTGTTATTGCTACATCACATATACAAGCCTACTCACTATCTAACTCTCGAGATAGGACAGACCTTCTGAACACCTCCACACTGTATTAAGGAAAGCATGTCATGATTTAGATGCACCTTGGTTTATAAAAGCTTTCTCCACATAGGACATTTTTGGAATTTAAAAATTGTGTCCGGTTCCAAATTGCAATGCATTTCTGTGTTTGGTTCAGTGTACTGATTTTAATGCATCTCTTTAAGCTCCGCCTCCTCACTGCCACACCTGGTTTATATGGAGATGTGGACCTGCATCTTATGCATTAATGTTCATTAACATAGTTGCATGATATTAGAGTCCAAATGTTAGTGTAGACCCTTTCTAGTCCATGTAGAGAAGTTCAGACTAGCACTTTCTGGAGCACATAAACATGAACCTACTGGCACCGTGCCTAATGTCAGGCGTGGGCTAGAGGTGTATAGAGCCCATCCCATACCATCCCATACTTTTGGAAAGGAAGGGTGGTGATCATCCGACATCGTAACGGAATGCAATCAAATCCTCACAGCAATACTATACAGTGAATGATTAGATGTCCCAATACTTTTACTCCCACCAGAGTCACACACACTGCCATGGTCCCACATCCTAACCAGTGTCTGCTTTTTTGAAAGCCAAAATATGGTCCCTCTACATAAGCTACCGTTATTTGTTAGACACCACACATGTCTTGACTAATCGTCCACATTTGTAATAAAGAGCATGTGTGCAGAATCGGACTTCATCAATGAATAATTCATACGGGAATTAGTTCCCCATGCTAATTCATTTTGGAAACCACTTTTCAATTACCTTGTTCAAAAGTACCTTAGCTTCACCCTGCCTCTGGGTATCCTTCTCTCTCTCTCTCCCTCTATCTCTATCTCTCTCTCTCTCTCTCTCTCTCTCTCTCTCTCTCTCCGAGCCGTCACTGTGCTCAGTGGGTCCTGCAGGCCTTGCGCTACCTCAGCAATCTCTCTTTCTCTCTCTCTGTTGTACGAGCTGGGCATTTCTTTTTGTTATTTTATTAATTTATACGTTTTGTTCAGCAGAAAGTGGACTTCTGGAGCGCTTCCTCACCGTGTTCAGCAAAACGCTGGCCTCCGCACGTCAGCGAGACAAAAGCAAGCACGGTTATTCCATTGACCCCTGATGTCCGAGGGGCCACTGCAGCCGGCTGGTGCAGGACAATAAAACTTGGGCCATATGAAGTGATCCGGTCGGAGTGCTGCTTTGGCACTTTTGCAAAAGAACACTGATAAATGGGTTATATTTGAGGCTCATAGGGATCTGTCCGGTGAGATGTTCACGTCTATCCATGAGTGTGGAGTTTCTGCAGGTGTAGTTTTCAAATGTTTAAAGTTTGGCAATGAAGCCATGTCTGGAAGTGTCTGCAGTATCTATAGAATATTGCACTTCTTTCGGCTATGTTCTTGGAGGGGGTTCACACAGTCCTGCACTAGCTAGTGTACAAAAGAAGTGCCCTCCCATTAGAAGTAAGTGAAGTGTAGTCACACATGCATGTTGTTATTTTCAGAAGATCCTAGGCTACTCAAATATGTCTTCATTTGAGAGAGAATTTGAAAATGTGCATGAACTCAACCACATTATTTTATAACTTCATATCTCGGAAATCCTGTTGTAACCTGACCATCCATAGTTTGAGCTGAAAATGCAAGAATTTTGATACATTATCACGTGACAGGGCTTTTATACTGAAATTTGAACACTGCATGAGCAAGAAAAGAGAGCAAACAGCCCCTCCCTCCTCATTTACCTCTACAAGCCAATATCTGGGTCAGTGATGTCATCAGCCCCGTCCCCTCTGTCTGACGAGTTAGATTCTGTATGCAGGTTGAGAATGTACTCGCAGAGAAAGCAGTAAACATGCACTGGTTCGATAGGGTATGTCTTGTCATTTGTACTGATTTGCGAGTTAATTGCTCTGATCCTGAGCAGAAGACTTTCCACCTCTTACACAGAGATAGAGGTCACGCTAAATGGAAAGTTCTCGAACAGCTCAGAGAGACGGGATGTCTCACCCAGCGCACCTGATGGGGAAACCTCAAATCCGATGTGGAGACATCAGGGAAGCTCACAGAGTGGAATTTAAGTAGATTATTAGACACTGAGGTGCGGCGATTTAGGCCTGTACTTTAACGACAAACCAGTGACCTACAGCCTAATGCTGTCCTTTACCGTAGATGTTCCTAAGCATCTCCATCGGGGAATGGGCCAATTTCCTACCCGTCAATCACAGGTGACAAAATGCGGCTCGCGAATTTGCCATCAACCTAAGATTACGGGATGCCTGGTGGTGGTTGCCATGGCGACAAGTAGAGGTAACATCTCTTGTATAGTCATTTGAGAAGTCAGGAACATGCACACACACGCACACACACACACACACAAACACAAATGAACATCCGCAGCCGAGTTTGCCGCTGGGCTCTGCGAGCTCCTCCATATGGTAATTCCCAGCAGAAGTATAGCTCTGCTCACACTAATTCGTATTGTCCTATTGTTAGCCAAGATGAGCAGCTCAGTCCCCCAGGCAGCTCTGCACCAGCCAGCGCCTGCAAGAGCCTTACCCACCTCTCCGCTAGCCCTGACATCTCTGTCTCTCACACAATCAGTGTAGATCCAAGCACAAATGTATAATTGTATGCATTACCTATTACCTATTACCTAGAACCTACTGGCACAATGCCTATTGCCAGGTGTGGGCTAGAGGGGTATTAATCCCTGCAGTATTGAGCTGTGGAGCAGTGGAACTGTTTTCTCTGGACTGATGGAGTGCCATCCAGTACCTATGGGATGAGCTGGGCAGTTGGGAATGAGGTGGGGTGGTGATCATCCAACCTCCTGACCTCACTAATGCTCCTTGTCCTTGCAAACAAGTCGTCACAGCAATGCTCCAGAAACTAGTAGAAAGTCTTCTTTGGACAGTACAGATAGTTACATGAACAATGAATGAGCTGATGTCCCAATACTTTTGCCCATATCGCGTGAATCTAGACAATCGATCTAATGAATGAACCACCACAGCATCTCCAGACCTGTCCCTGATTGAAAATGTGGGGGATGCTATTGGACGCTCTAGCAACACTCCACCCCTACCACACCATCTGCAGAACTGAGTGAGAACATTCAAGCTGCATGGGATGGATCATCACAGGACACCATTAAGAACCTCTACAACTCCACACAGAGACGTCTGGCGTGTTGCGTTAAACCCGACGCCGTACTGAGAGACACGACTTCGTATTAGTCATTTATAATCATTTAATGATCCTGATCACCTTTATCGTCCTTCCCAACAGCACTGCATTCCCATACTTCCTTCTGGGTGCAACTATTTTATACACAATCTTTTACCTTTTCATCAGTGATAGTATTATAGCTTGATCAGTTATTATAACGTGGTCAAGGGTGCCCAAACTGTCACTCGTCAGGAACAATTGACGTTCGTCCAGAGAACAAGACGTCTATTAAACCAGCTGCAGAACCCATTACTATATTGCGCTCACCATTTAAGTTTCGGCCCACCTCCCCAATGCACCCAGCAGGCCGGATCGGCCCCTGAAGCGGGCTGGATCGATGGCAGCTGTCGAGGAGCGACACACTGCATAAAAGGGCTATTGATTGAGACAAGAAACCCGAGCGCATCAAAGCATGACGATGGGAGGGAGCATGGATGAAGGTGGAGGGTGTTGGAGGAGGGGTGGAGTAGATGAATGAAAAACTCTTCTGAGTGGAGGGAGCCACGTCAACCACACTCCATTCCTTCAGGAAAGTAAAGGTTCTTGTACAGGCCTGGAGAGTCTGGTGAGCGGAATGTGACCTCCTACCTCTGTACTACGTGTGCAAGTTTCCAGGGCCACAATATGTTTTCAATGTGCTGGTTCTTTTGAGTTCTTTACAATAATGTCCCCTGGAGCAGAAACCCAACTCCAAAACTGGATGACAATCACCGCACATGTCGTCACCAAGCTGGACGAGCTTGGATTCATATAACATGCAATCAATAGCCTTTATAGGTTTTGAAGCTGAAATTGCTTGAGGTGCCAATTTCTCGCTTGCGTTCCTCTGTTGATACCCTCAGGAACATTGGTGATGCAGGTCAACCTAGCATCCACTCACTTGCCACTTTGTTAGAGACACCCACCTTGTGCTTCCACTGACTGGCGACATTATTAGGAACGCCTACCTTGTAGGCCACTTTATTATCTTGTTGGAGATGTTTCCTCCAGGAATAATAATGTTAATATCTATCCAGCACAGATCCTCAGACATTCACATATAAATTTTGTGGCAAATCTGCGCCTGACATGCAGTGAAATTTCATTTTGTTCTGCCCATAGTCGCATGGCCTGTCCTTTCCCATCCTAATGACTGTCATAATGATGTGTAATTTTGATCAATTCAGCACTTTTTTCACTCAAGAAGTGAGAAGCAGCCTCGTGGCCCCACAGTTATTATCCCCCCATAAATATTTATGAGCTTGGCATATAAGGACGCAAAATGAAGTACGGTTTGTACATACCGAATGAGATATGCTAATGTTCTGCGGCTCTCTCTGCGAACCGCTTTCTAGGATTGAACTGGCTGTACGACCGAGAGCCGCTCGGTGTTCGCCCCGCATGGATTTCTCATTGTTCTGGAATGAATGGTGTGGATATAATAGTCAAAGGGAGCGTTTTGATTGAGCTACCCTTTGCACCCAATACTGTTCCATTGTTCATCTAACAGTATGAGCTTCATCAGATTCAAAATGCTTCTCTTTGACCTATAATTACATCATTAGCTGCTACTGTTAGAACTTCTAATGTTTTCTATTGATGTTTACTCTCAGAAACCCCTGCCTTGTAGCTACACCATTTAGTTCTTCTGTGGAAGACTGTTAGATATCCTCTTAATCAGGTGTTTAATAAAGTGGCCAGTGGTTGGAAGCTCCAGATAGTAGGTGTTTAATAAAGTGGCCAGTGGTTGGAAGCTCCAGATAGTAGGTGTTTAATAAAGTGGCCAGTAGGTGGAAGCTCCAGATAGTAGGTGTTTCTAATAAAATGTCCACTGAGTGGAAGTACAAGTTAGGTGTTTCAAGCAATGGAAGCCAATGGACCATGGAGTTAATCTGAAATGCTGTCAGATCTTCTAAAGCATGTGAAACTCTCCCTGTGGGTCCCTTGTTCACCCTCCCCTTTCTCTTCTTTCACTCCTTACTTCCTCCTTCAACATCTAAGGGTTGGCTTTAATGTTTTTTTTTTCTTTCCATCTCGACTGCCTCGCTTTGATAAGGATGGATTACCAGCCCACTGCAGCTCAGTGTAGTAGCTTCAACGCTCAGTTTTCGCCACCTCTGACATCACCCAATCCACGCCCCCCAAACCGTACACAAGAGAGTGCTTTTTGTCTTTCATCCAGCCCCTGATCCCTCCATCCTGTCCTCCATAATCAGACAAGCTATTCAACTCCCTCCCTTTCTCTTCTTTTCATCCTGATTCCTCTCTCTCTCTCTCTCTCTCTCTCTCTCTCTCTCTCTTTCTTTATCTCCAGGCGGAGGGCTAGAATGGGTATATTCATGCCGTAATTACCCTACTCCCGTTCGCTATTCGCCATTCTATTTCTGTCCCCAAAGCTGAAAAGATCGTTGATATCCTTGGCTCAGGAGCGCGTCTGACGTGTGGGGTGGCTTTTCAGGAGTCAAACTGACAGTGACATGATGTTTCGTTGTTTAAATACATTTTCAGTAAAAAAAAAAAGTGGTGAAAAGTCAACCTAAAACGTAAACCTGGAGCAGGAATGAAAAAAAAAGGTGTCACATTCCGAGGCATCAAGTTCCATATCAGAGGCTCTTGTGTGAAGGTGGCCTTGAAATGCCTCTTCTTAAAATTTACTCCATGTTTTTTTCATATCTCATTTAAGCAATCGGAGACACACTGTCCATCACTGGTTCCTGTGGTCAAAAACTGACCACAGATGAATGTGGTAGAAGCCAATCTTATCAATTATGCAGCAAGAGATATGCTTCATGAGCCACAGTCTAAAAATGTGCCCCTAGAGTTGCCGATGTTAATGCAGTTACTATGTGTTCGATTAAGTCAGTACTTAGAAACCTCTTCTTGGCTCGCAATGACTTTTTTGTAGCCTGGAGAGTCTGTCTATCCTTGCTTTAGGAATCTTCACCCACCCTTTTTTGTGCAATGTCCTACAGCGCACTCTACATGTTTAAGACCCACCCACAGAAAGTCTGAGCCTTTCCAAAAGATTTAGCTTTTATTTATTGAAAGGTGGCTGATAAAATATGGTTGGGTTACATTGTCCTGTTTTAGAACCTAGTCTTCTTTCCGCCTCAACTGCACATTCTTCTGTTGGCATATGCCCAGTGCCACTGGCTACCGCACAACCCCAAAGCATAACAGTAGGCAATAAGTTATTTTAATCAAACTTGTAGCCAAGAAGTTACATTTTAAGCACTTGCCTCGAGCTTATCTTATACAGACTTTCTGAAGCTGACTTTTGTTGTGATTCTTCCAGGGACATGTTTGCAAGCGATAGAAAGTAGACAGTAAAAATAATAATCTGTCAGATTATCTTTCCTGCAGGCCATTTTACTCCTGTAGTGGTCTGTCTGGTTTTTATTAGCTTCCATAGTTCCACAACCAATCCAATTTAGATGTGCCAACTGCCAAACCCTATGAGGATTCTCCCCCTTGTGAAAGTTTTCACCCCCTTGGCTTTTAATACTTTTTGTTATATTACAACCTGCATTTAAATATTATTATTACTATTATTATTATTATTATTATTATTATTATTATTATTATTATTATTATCTGAAATGTATGTGATGCATCTGCACCACCTAAGTTTAAAATATATACAGTTTGTATATCTAAAAAATAGAAATTAAAGATGCATGTGCATGTGTGTTCATCCCCATTGCTTGAAGCCCTTAAAGAGTTCTGGTGCAACCAGTTACCTTTAGAAGTCACAGGCCTAGTGAAGTGAAGTCCACCTGTGTGCCATTTAAGTGTCACATGATCTGTCAGTATATACACACCTTTGCTGAAAGGCCCCAGAGGCTGCAGCACTATCATGTAAGAGGCACCTCTAATCAAACAACACCATGAAGACCAAGGAGAGCTCTGAAATGTCAGGGACAATGTCAGAGTTGTTGAGAAATACAAGTCAAGGTTGGGTTATAAAAAAAAAATTCCAAATCTCTGATGATCCCCTGGAGCACCATCAAATCCATTATCATCAGATGGAAAGAACATGCCAAGAACATGCACAACAAACCTGCCAAAAGAGTGCCACCCACCAAAAATCTCCAGGCAAGGAGGACATTAATCAGAGCACAGAGACCAAAGGTAATCCTGAAGGAGCTTCAGAGTTGACTGGAGTATCCGTCCGTATGACCACAATAAGCCGTACACTCCATGCCGTACGTACAGACAGAAATAGGAAGGCTTGTTTTGAGGAGAAGACTCCCCAAATATATGGAGGAAGATGCTCAGATGAAACCAAAACAACTTTTCGTCCACCAAGGAAAACGCTATGTCTAGGGCAAAACCAACACATCTTATCACCCCAAAAACACCATCCCCGCTGTGAAACGTGGGGGTGGCAGCAGGTAGAAAGCACTGGGGTCCCAGTTACAATAGTGTGTCGGCCAGCATATCCCACTGGTTGTGATATGGGGAGAACATGCCTACCTACCCAGAGAGAGCATGGCTAATTTTGCTCACTTGGTGGCTGATGGCAAGTAGAGTGACCCGGGATCTGAACACACAATGTACTGCTGAGCCACTGATGGGTCAATGGTGGTTGAGTTTTTTATGCTCTAGAATGACCACCAGTCAGCATTTCTTAATGCCAAACCTGGAAGGCCAAACACAAAACCTGCACACTTCAGGTTTACATTTCTATTTGCATTATTTATGGAAAGCGACAAAGAGGTTGAGAAATCCACAGCACAACCAGTGGACTCCGGAGTGCCCTGGAAATGACGTAAATGAATCCGACAACTCTTCAGATTAAACGGAAGCGCACAGGGTGAGGGAAAAGAACACAAGAGCGTGACACACTGACACCAGGGATTATCACTACAGCTAGTCAGGTGAGAGTGTGGCATTATCAGGCAAATGTGGATCATAGATTGCATGGATTATGAGATCACGCAGTTTAGCCAGGCGTCTGATAAGCCCGGAGAGTTGAAGAGCGAGAGCTTTATCTCCAATGCAGTCGCAGAGGGAGGCCTGAGCATGGACGAGACGGGAACAGTAACAAATTTAACCAATTCCTCCCTTAATATACTGCCCTGACTGTGGCCAAGGACTGCTTGTTCTGTTAAGGGCTATTGAGGGTCTAATAAAGTCTAGTTATTCTACAAGATGGGTGTGATTTGGATCTGCAACCTTTGTTAAAATGCATTAAGCACAAACATGTTCCAGTGTGTCCAAAGCTTAAAGGTATTAATTCAAGTGTTCTTCAAGATTTCTGATAAAAAAAAAAAATATTTCTAAAAAATAGAAATAATATTTGCACTACTTCTTAATCAGTGTGTGAGTATTTTCACATTTCATAAGAATATTTCATGTTTGTATGAATCAACATCACATGCTCTAAAAGATTACCAAATAAACGTTGTCTAAATGACATCATTAGAGCCTTTATATCAGGCAGGAATAATCCATGTTCTGGCTTTAACGTCGGGTTTAACACAACATGCCAGACGTCTCTGCATGGAGGTGTAGAGGTTCCTAATGGTGTCCTGTGATGATCCATCCCATGCAGCTTGAATGTTCTCACTCAGTTCTGCAGATGGTGCGGTAGGGGTGGAGTGTTGATAGAGCGTCCAATAGCATCCCACACATTTTCAATCAGGGACAGGTCTGGAGATGAGACCGACCATGGAGTAGTATCTGTGTCTTCAAGGCGAGATCTTGAGACGGCAGCAGTGTGTGGATGAGAGTCTTCCTGTTGGAATAGAGCACCGGAGTGTGTGTTGCAGGACCTCAGTAACGCAATGTTGGACTGTCAAAGCGTCTGTAATGAAGACCAAAGGAGATCTGACATCATATGAAATTGCAGCCCTTCTGGCACAAGGTAAACTGATTGGTCGTGTTCAGGAAGACATCCTGAGCGACTCCATGACAGTCTGGCAGGACTCTATTATTCTTTTGAGGACGAACATATCGCTATGCATTTTGATTGATGGAAACACCCATTTCATAGAATGCCTTAAAACCATGTGAAGGTGCTCAGTAATCTCTAGAAGAGCTGGTTTTCTGCTTTCGCAAACTGAGTGACTGTTATCTACAAAACGGGATGAAAAAGAGATTATACAACGTGGTTTGAGGCAAGCGCTCAGGCAAGTACTTTGGTGAGGTATAAGCTTTCGTCCCTAGTTGGCTACATTAGCCATAATGTCATTCCTGATGCATGTACGGTAAGGAAAAATGCTGTGTACACTTGATTTTCACTCAAGCTATTGCTTTGAGGTTTGGAAGAGTAGAAGAGCAGGGGTTCTGCATTAAAGGGCAGGCTGATTTTTTTTTTCCCCCTCAAAACAATGCAGGAGAACATGCTGAGATAAGCAGAGTGTAGCAAGGGAGATGAACCCAGGGGAAAGACAGGGGTGTTGAGTCTGTTTTGACACAGGAGACTCAAAAGTTCTTCTATCCCAGAGCTGTTAAGCCTTCTAGTTATTAATGCACATTGTGCATTTTGTGAAACGCCATAGAAGACCAGCATAACCTTAACCCTTTGAACCATAGGCCTATTGTGTGGTTTGTTCAGTGTCCACTATGAATTTTTCCGTACCTTCCATTGATTATTCACTATCTACTGTGGATCATTCCGTGTGGATCATTCAGTATCCACTGTGAATTACTCAATACCTGCTATGGATCATTTAATATCCACTATGTATTTATTTAGTACCCATTTGATAGAGGTTAGGAAAGGACCCACATATGCAGGGAATATGCTTCGATTCCTTGTTAGCTACGGAAATCCTTGAAATCTGGAAACAAGTCTTGACTAATGGGGCACATTTGGGGTAAGAGGGAACCTACTGCTTTAATTGAGCACTTCTACATCTAGCTTTATTATAAAACAACAGGTTTCCACCACTTAAAAGCCATGTCCTGGTGTAGTTCAACAGATCCTACACGTACATCCTCATAAATAATGAACCAAAGCCAGTCGGGCCTCTGGACTATCAGAATAACCAGCTCCTGCTTACAAATTCCCATTACCTCCCACTGACTGGGAGCAATGTGAGCACTATCTCACAGTAACTGTACGGTACACAACATACGGAGCTATTTCCGAAGTCTACGTTTTACACGCAGGATGTTGACACACTACTAAATAAAACAATAATTGTCTCCTTCGTTTAAAGCAACCTACTTATTGAATATTCATGTAGGTAAATGAATTTGTGTGTCTCACTCTGGCTCTTTCTGTCTCGCTCTATCTCAGGGGATCTCTGCCCTGGAATAAAACAATGAACCTCTCGGAATAATCACTTTTATGTTTTGTGTGCACGGGCAAATATATCAATGGAATCACTGACTTCTTCCATATTTGTTTACTTCATTCGGAAGCTATGACAGTGTGGTCCGGGTATCAAAATGACGGCTGTCTTCCACAGATACATCGTAATGTCGCTAAATAATGAATGAAAGTATGCAAGGAGACCACATACCATCACGCAAAGGGAATCATGCAAACAATGGCAACCCACTTTCATTGGCTCTTAACAATGTTGGCAATCTTTATAATAGAGTAGGAAAAAAAGGGACGGGTCAAAAGGCAAATCGGAAAAGAGATGGGAAAGGTAGGACAATCAGAGGCATTGATTATTGGATCAGTTGAGCCCACAGTGTTGTTGAGCTGGTGTCGTTCAGTGTTAAATGGTCTTTAAGACTCAATTTGCCAGCAGTGAAGAATGCAATGCATGACTCCAGAATGGCAGAGGGTCATCTGCAATAAAGAGTCCTGCCTTTGTCTTGGTGCAAATGACCATGACATGATGATACGATGCCAGAACACCTTTGGACTTCATTACAGGCACTTTGACAGTCCAACATTTTCTTCATGAGGTCCTGCAACCAGTGGTCCAACAGTTTTTGAACTCCTGTGTGCTATTCCAACAGGACAACCTTCGTCCACATACTGCTGCCATCTCAAGAGCCTTCCTTGAAGACACAGATACTATGCTGTGGTCAGTCATCCAAAGGAAAAACACAAAACAAAAACAAATAAGAGAGCAAAAAGTAGAGCATTTGTCACAGCAACTAAGACCATACATTAAAGTACTCAATAACTTGCCTTGTTATCGATTTATGAATTACTCTGTTGGCCTATAATCATATTATATATGGTATTTATTTGCCATTGGTGGAATTTGATGGGTGTGCAGAAATGCTAATCTGAATGCTACTCAAAATACTATCCGATTATTCATAAATACGCAAAATACCAATCCGTAGTCTGGCATAACAATGCATTCAGGATGTAGTTCATGAGCTGGACTGTCCAAGTGGTCAATCCAGGTGGGGGTTGGGACTGCCCTGCATGGTCATGTAAGAAAAATTGATCCTGTTCTAAAATCTGTGGTTGACATTTCAGGAGCCGAGAATATGCTTTTTATCGGCTTGCTTATCTCCTCGTTAATGTGACACTCATATTGGGGTGTGTGTGTGTGTGTGTGTGTGTGTGTGTGTGTACGTGCGCATAAGAGTGTGTGTTTGTGCATGCGTGAACCCCTTAGCATGAGATTCCACACCATTGATGGCAACTTAGCTACATGATTAATACGATTCTAAGCAGCTTAAGACTAGACCCATCTGGCTCTAGTGTTTATGGCATCATGCACAGAGGCCAGTCAACCTCCCCTCCCCAAACACACAACACAGACACACACACACACACACACACACACACACACACACACACACACACACACACACACACACACACACACACACCCATGTGCACGCCCACACACACACCCACCCACCCACACGAGCAAGGGGGAGGAGTGGGTGGGAAGGCGGGGCTACAAGCAAAGATAATCCAATGGTAATCTGGTTTTATGGACTATTAAGGTCCAGTTACGTAATCTTAGCGTCTTTATGGTCGGGAAGAAGGCCTCGCGATAAGGGAGAGAAGCCCACCACAGAGAAAGACACGGGAGATGACTGAGAAGCCTATGAAAACTATGAGAGAAGACCCCTGAAACCAAACTGAGCCTCAATGCCAAAGAACAGAACTATGGCACCAACCACAGGCACCTTCTAAACCCAAATCTGACCACCAAACCATCATACCATCCACCAAAACTCTACAATACATGGCAAGACAGTGTGATTTCTTTACTGCCATCATACCCTGGTTGGTTACAAAACCAAACATCTACTTAGAACTGAGGAAAACACTGAAAATATACAAACTCACAGTGCTTGGCACTTGTATACTGACCAGGTTACTTGGTCGGGTAAGTTTTTGCTCTCATTCTATCCTGAAAGTGGCTCCAGAGCCACCAAGGGAACTCCAGCACCTAATAAGATGGAAGGCTGAAAAGGACACCAGGACACAAAGAGGAACTGCTGAACTCCAAGACTCAGACATGCAACATGCTTCAGACCCCAAAGGTTTAACACAGCAAGATTCAAACGTGTAAGAATCAGTAATTCAGGATTCACGATTCAGATCTCATATTCAGGTGACCTACTGCAAGACGCAGGTGACCAAAAAACTACATTGTAAGACTCATATCTACGAGTCTCAGTATGGCAAACTATAGCATTAACCCAACTATCACTAAACCTTGCCGGCAGTTCGGAGCGACTTTTGGGCAGGTGTGTGGCATTGAAGACCCCCAGGCAATGTGCAAAGAAAGATATAACAAAGGGAGGCGATGGAGAGCAGGAGGGTACAAAGCTGCTGTGGAAGGCGATGGTACAAGTGGTCGAAGTGATGGGTTATATATACTAAGTGGGAGGAGACTGGGGTATGAGCATCTCCCAAAATTAGGTTATGATGTTGACATTTTGTTTTCCCCTCCTTCCTAGCTGATGTCACCAGATTGGTCCTGTCACTGTCCCAGGGAGTTGGTTTTGCCCCTGTCTTCAATACTCTGCAAAAGGCACAGATGTTTCAAGACCTGGTCCAGTGATGGGGCTTTAAGTTATATTTGTGATCATTCAAATTGGAAAATTATGTGCACATTCCTCAGACTTTGGAGCTTGAACAGAGCTCCATGAACCACCTGTACAGGTAATTCATACAGCGAGGGAGATGAATTTTGATTTCTGAGCGCTGAATAAATGATGACATCTTTCTTCTTTAGTGGAAGTAATATCCTCTAGTATCCTGGGTAGTCTCCCTGCATGCTGCAGAGGAAGAAGACAAGCCTACTGTAGAGCAATAACCATTTCGAAAGTGAGTCAAGTTTTCTTGGAAAAAACTTTAAATGCATCTTTAGTGACTTTCAGAAGTGGCTGGGGGCTTTTTTTCCCTCATGATTGAGGGCCAGATGATGGAATACAAAGTGTGCAATTATCTCCAATTCAGCAGCTCCCGCCATCACCATGGAAATCAAGGGCCCGTGCTCGATCCCAATATAACTTCTTGCTAATCCATTCAGTCGTGCCGCACTGGTTATTCGAGGACACTGGAGAGCGCAAGGCGGAACGGAGATGCCGAGGCCATCTGTCTTCTTGTCCCTTCTGTAGCAGGCCTCGATCTGGCTGCAAGATTTCAACGGAGGTCACATGTCGGAATTTGACCAACTCTACTATAATTACTACCACCATAGCATCCAGGTTGGGAATTATTCTCCACTGGCGTTCACACGGACAAACCCTGGGAAACTCCTCTCAACGTATACTTTTATATTCAAGCCCACTGGTACAGCATCACAGGTGGCTTCTTTTGAAAGCTGCCTGAGAAGAGTGTACACAACTATGTCAGTGCAAAGAATCGAGAACCCCTTTCACACCGGCTGGTGTCTTGAAGAGAAGGATGCATTGCAGTGACATGACTCACGTGAATCTCAGACCACCTCCTAACTGGTTTGAGTGTTGCATTCTTAACAAGAATGTCTTAACACTCATGATGGATTAAGTGTAAACAGAGTAGAACAGATGTTCTCCAATGCCGTACCATAATAGGTAATAAAGGCTTATGTAGCTACTATTGCAGCCCTAGAAAATACTTGCCCAATTAGATAAGTGGACTGAAAGTTCACAAAGGTTCTAAAAAGGTCCACTTACAATTCAGATAACACTTCAATGTGTTTAGGTTCTTCAGACCTGAACCTGGAAGGCTAGTGTTCAGCATTTCTAGTGGAGACTTCATTGCCAAAGTGTCAAATTACACTTGATATTTCCCTTTGGTAAGAGGTTGTCTGATAACGAAAGCCAAAATGTAGAAAGTACAACATGGCTTGTCCTTCCCTTGGTGGAAGGACATTTGCGGAGACTGATTCCCAAATTTGAATCTTTTCTGCTTCTCTTCTTCTCGCACCCCAAGGCCAGTCCTTTGGGAAAGCCGAGGTTTTTGTTCACACTTTTACTCTTTTGAAGCATCCTTTGAGGGCACGTAAAAATGCTTCCGCTCTAAAAATGGGATGCCTCCTACGGATGTAAATGGGAGCAGAGGCATATGGGATGGGAAGGTGTGCTGGAGCTGCGGCACCTCAAGCTGAATGAGCAAAAATAACACGATCTCAAAGCAGAAACCTCAGACAAATACACTATTTATAACCAGAATCCCACACAAAGGTGGTCACTGTCAGCCATAACTGTCCCTAGAACAAACCAATTGTCCAGAGAGCCGGATGAACTTGGAGCCATAAAGACTGAAGTTGAACACTGAGGTCAGCGATACACTGGGGATATACTCACAGGCACCAATGATACAAGGTTAAAACAGTGAACAATGCAGATTGTGTGTGCAACTGCAAGCTCTTATACACACTATTAGCCAAGAAAGTCCTATACACCATACAATGAAGCTGGTCTTAATACTATTTTCCTGTTTTAGAGCAAAACAAAAGACAACAGTTCAAAAGCCATAAATAAAGCATAGATATATTCAATTTCATATTGTTCAAAGTAGCCCCCTTTGCCTTGGTGCAGCTTTTCACACTGTTGGCTTTCTTTCAAGTGTCTTCAAAAGTGGAACCACCTGGGACGCTTTTCCAACAAGACTGAAGACAATTAGTACCCTGTTGGGTGATAAAAACCTACTTCTTTGTGGAGCAGTGTTAATTATGAAACATTTTGCCCAAATAAACAAGAGGACATTAGTCTTAAAAAGAATTTCACCACTTTTTTTTATAACCCAATCCCCATTACTCCCCCTAACTCCCGACACTAGGGGGGAGAAGATGAGCACATGCTTCCTTCAATACATATGACGCCAGCCTACTGCCTTTTTTTGAACTGTTGCCATTTGCATCCTTGAAAGCACAGGGTTCCCAGCTCTGATGCAATGGTTGACAGACGCCTGTGCCGACCAGCATCACACTGAGTATGTGATGTGGGGTGTGAGAGCCATCTACTCACACAGAGAGGGAGAGCAGGCCAAATTCCCTCTCGATGTTAAACAGATTATAGTGGTACCACCTTAGATCGCTGGTATTAAGCATGACTCAGTTATAGCCAACTCAATCTCAAGATTTGCCCACATTTCAGCTCGATTGCCCGAAGTTTGATGTGCACTGTTTTCTGCAAATCTGCCTGCATCGTGTTGCACAGACTGAAGACTTAAAGGTCAGGCTATCATTTGTGCCTGTATGATCTTTCACCAACCTGACAAACAAGCACAGGAAAATTGTTGGTAAGACAAAGCTGCTGTCAAAGCCAGAACATTTCTTTTAGCTGTGGTTTGTAGAGAGCTAGGTGGTCTGTCTGCATGTGTGTTTGAGAGAGAGAGAGAACAAGGTGAAGGGTTGAGTACTTCCATACAGTGTCAGCATTTCAATCATAAGCTTTGTTCGTACACACCGAACAATTCAAACATGCAAAAACACAACAAACCACCAAGGAACAAAAGTTTCAGAATCACTCAGCGTAGGCCTGGCTTTACACATGAGATAACACTTCAGTGGGTTTAGGTTCATCAGACTTGGTCCTGGCAGACCACTGTCCAGCTTTTTCTGTGAACCGTACCTGGTTCATCTATGTATTTCCAGGTTGAGTAGATGTGCTTGTGCAGGGATATCAACAAATTGTGTTGCATTTCAGACCTTAAGGGTGGGATGTGAAGAACCCGGTTATAGTGGATTG
The DNA here is from genome assembly GCA_034509495.1 of Acestrorhynchus altus. Classification (NCBI taxonomy): domain Eukaryota; kingdom Metazoa; phylum Chordata; class Actinopteri; order Characiformes; family Acestrorhynchidae; genus Acestrorhynchus; species Acestrorhynchus altus. Next base: position 27,559,254 of record CM067517.1, on the reverse strand, counting down.
CAGCCCTTCAAGGTGGGATCTGAAGAACCTTGCCTTAGTGGATTATAGCCCTTCAGGGTGGGATCTGAAGAACCTTGCCTTAGTGGATTACAGCTGTTCAGGGTGGGATCTGAAGAACCTTGCCTTGGTGGATTACAGCCCTTCAGGGTGGGATCTGAAGAACCTTGCCTTGGTGGATTACAGCCCTTCAGAGTGGGATCTGAAGAACCCTGCTTTAGTGGATTACAGCCCTTCAGGGTGGGATCTGAAGAACCCGGTTATAGTGGATCACAGCCCTTCAGAGTGGGATCTGAAGAACCCTGCTTTAGTGGATTACAGCCCTTCAGGGTGGGATCTGAAGAACCCTGCTTTAGTGCCTACATTTTGGAAGTGGACGTGTCAGCTAAGGCCAGTCCAGTTTTGCTGGACTTTGTGGGTTAGCTCTTCCCAATGAATAAGACGTGTGACGGCATACAGTTTGTTCCTCATTTGCCAACGTTTTGAATCATGCTACATAATATTGATCACCATTAACCAAACTGGTTTGACTTAATGGACATACAAATTTATTATATCATTTTGAAGAAACCTGAGCTTGTTTGATTTGGCCTGCATTCACTTCCATATGCAGTTACATTGTTTGCCAGTTTGCCAGAATAGACTTATAGGATGGAAGTGCTTATCCACTCTGAAACTTTGCCCTGGACCTAAGAACTGAAATGTCCAACACTACGGAGACCATGCAGGCACGTGCTTCCTTTGCTGAATTCAGGAAACCTTGTCACAGATAAAATCCACCATGTTTATGTCTTTGCTCACATTTACCATCTGATTTCTCAGCTTTATTCGGCCTAATTCCTAATTGACTGCTGTAGGCGGCTCAAGCCGGGCGGTAGGTGGAAAAACAGCACGAGCCGAATATACTCTGCCGTTTTCCAAGATAAATCTTAATAAGGAGGAAAATATTCAAACACGCCGAAGAGCCTGGCTTTCTAGTCTTTGTTCCCCACTGATTTGAAGCGCCTCTGAAAAATTCTGCTTAGCTGGACAAGTAGGAAAAAAAAAAAGTTCTGCTGCTGTTCTGCGATTTAATAAAGACGGGATAGCCGCTGGCATGATGGGACCACTTTAGAATATCAATTACCATAATCTGATTCTCCCACAGTTCTCCACTTCAACGGGAAAAAGGTCTTAAAGTTTCTTTTCTTTACTCCAAATTTAGTTGCTTTGAAAAAGACACGGGGAAGTGAAAGAGAGAGTTTGCAGGACTTTGCAGTAAACTGATGAACTGCATGATGCAGTAACTGATACAAGTTACAGAGCTGGCTGGTATTCTTCTGAGAAGGTTTGGTGCCAGTCTCAGTGTGAGGGACTGTTTCCCTTGCTGGTCAAATGGCTGAATGATTGTCAGAGGGGTTGTCTTTCTATAAATGCACAGCGATTGCTTTTACACAATGCAATCATCAGACAGGCTTTGTTCAAAATTCTCCAAGCACCTCCAAGAGCACCTCCAAGAGCACCTCCAAGAGCACCTCCAAGTCCCTCAATGTTACTATCAGGTTTATAGGGACCACAAGTTGCTTTTAAGGGTCGGTTGATTTGTGGTATCTGTTCCACTGCACCACTGCAACTCAACCATGAGGGGTAGGCTACAAACATAATGAACAACACCCAATCAGACTGTAATGTAACTTTGTGTGTACTCCGTATGCAAATGTGCCACTTTCTGTACAAGAACTTGGACAAAAGAAGCCTTTGTTCTGGAAAGAAAGAGTGGAGGGCAAACAGCTTACAGATTACCGTGTCCATATCAATGACCTACAAAACAATAAAATAAGACCTTAGAGAAGGTAAAAATACTTCAACTTGAGTTACACCGGCATCGCAAAATTTGGAAACACCCATTTCAGAGCAATAAGACCAATTTAATTATATAACTATTGCTGACACAGATGTACCCCAATGAGCTGTGGAGTTCTCTGGAATGACGGTGGCCCATCCAATACCTCTGGGATAAACTGGGGATCATCACCACTGACCTCATTAAAGTACTTGTCACTGAGTACAATCAAATCCTCACACCACTGCTCAAAAATCGAATCGAGACAGTAACTCCAACAAAGGATGGACTCTTTTCGGTACCCTTGATTCCAGAGGTAACAACGAATGAGCAGCCATACCAATAGTTCTGTCCATATAGAGTATTAAAAGAGGCATGTTAAATACATTCGACTTGAAAACATGGTGGAGGTAGTGTCACACATATTCAGTGCGTTATGTAATACAGTGTAGAATTAAATATTACCAACAGAGTGGCTGCATTATTACACCACCTACAGCCTTCTAGCTACAAAACGCATCAACACTGCTTTTAACCGGGGCCCCTGTCCCTGCTCGTGTCATGTGATTTCTATCCTGAGACTCTTTCTGAATCCTGGCATGTGATCATGTGAAGTCCTGCACCATCAGAAGAGCACAAGCAGACTGTGTTTCTGCTCTGCTTTGCCCTTTAATGTGAATATGAAGTGGTTCCACACTTCTGAGCACCACTGTACACAACGGCGTCCAACTACAGGCTACAAAACGCAGCTGGCATCCACAGAGACACAAGCACAACTATAATAACTCTTACATGACTCTAATTCTCTCTCAGTGTGTGTGTGTGTGTGTGTGTGTGTGTGTGTGTTTGTGATAGAGTGTGTGTCCTGCCTGTTGGAGGACAGTGTTATGACAGTCATATGAGTCTAACAGCAGGCCGCAGAGGGAGTGTTTGTATGGCAATGTCCCCAAACAGTCAGAGCATGAGTCAAATTAAGGGATTGACAATCCCACCCAAACTGGGAACCAATAGTCTTAGAACCTCTGGCACACAGACACACACACACACACACACACACACACACACACACACACACACACACACACACACACACACACATATCCTGAAGGCTTGTTAAAAACTAAACTGGCTGCGAAAACTGATGATTCAGGCAAAACGAAGGGAGGTCCACAAGTTCAACTCACTTCCAAAGACCTTGATTTGGAGCTACTTGACTTCATTAAGGCAAACCATCAAAAAGTAGGTCATATTTAAATATATCAGTTATACCATAAGAACCTGTAACTATATATATATTATATAATAGACTGACAAAAATGCACTGTGCATGCTGGTGATGGTTCTATACTGGAACCTAAACACGCCATTGACTGGTGCTGCTACGTGTCACTGCTCGATGACCATTGGCAGCCCTTCATGGACTTCATGTACCTTCGCAATGATGGGATATCCCAGCAGTATCGGGCCCAAGTTGTCCAGAACTGGTCCTGTAATGTATTTCCAGCACATGACACTTTGGATTCACGGCACCTTGCCATAAGCACACTGGCCAGTGTTTGGCTTCACTCACAGCCTATACAGGTGTAGCCATTCCCTGAGGTAACACCACTCGGGGTGTTGGGAATGAGGTTGGGTGGTGGTCATCCAACATCCTGACCTCAGTAGTGCTCTGAATCTTCACAATCGAGGCCTTCCCTGGAAATTAAAGACAGGTACTCCAAAAAAAGGCAGGATCAAGTCTTAAATACGCCGATTTCAGGAGCAGGAGTCCCAATACTTTTGCCCACATCATGCAACAGCAGTTCAGCCACTGCAGCAGTTTAGCTCCATGCCTGCAGGTTAAAGAAGTTTAGCTCCATCAGTTAAAAGTACAGGAGCATGGGTCAACCAGCCACGTCCATTCAGACTACAGCAGTTAGAACCACCCGTTCAGGCCACATCTTTTTCAGGAATGTGCACAATATATGAACAATCAGAGGAGATTTATAGTCTACTTTTACATAAACGTACCGTAAAAACCGAGTAGAAGCTGAAAAAATGCTTTTATAAAAGCACAATGTAATAAAATGAAGGATATGGAGCATTTTAAAAGGTACCATTGATACATTAAATGTGGATTTCGAAATCTGGCTGCCGTACCTCCGACACAGGTGCAGATCAGAGGTGTCGCAGAGAGTCCCCGAGTGCACGGCTGAATTTAGATTCAGTGCAATTTTTATCCCGTCTGCGAGATTTCACGCTTCCTCCTGCGAAAAGTCACACCTCCGGGGCTCGGCCGAGCGTCGGCTTAATTGGCGCTCGTGTGAGATGCATAATATCTTTCTGATATGCACCGCAAAAACAAACGTCACCCGGTGAGTCAAATCTCCTTCTTTCACAGAGGAAACAAACAAACACATGCACCAAACGGCGAGGATGAAAAATGAGGAAGACGACTCAGAGTGCACAACGGAGTGCAGCGGAGCGCTAAAAACACAGGCCTATCTTGATTTTTCGATCGTCTTGTTCTGGTTTATCTGTGAAAGATAAACAAGGGGAACATCTCAGAGTGGCACTTAATCAATTGATCCATCATCAATTATAAGTGATGGATCATGCTGCTCGAAGCCCAGGGCAGAAATCATCGCAGTTAGAAGTACAGCTGGTGTGAAAGCCTCGAAGGCTTTGGAGAAAAGGTGGAGGAAGCCTCCACTGAATGCAGCCCTGTGAGCTCATTCTTGGTAGCTTAAGTTTATGTGGTTCCTAAAAAAAAAAAAAGGACCAAAGCAAAGTTGGTCAATTCTAAGCAAAACCTGAAGTAACACCTGGTAGTTAGGGAAGCAGCCTTGTGACTGGAAGGTTGTTGGTTCTATTCCCTGAACTGACAGGACATGACTGAAGTGCCCTTGAGCAAGGAACCCAACTACTCCTGCCCACCGATCGGGGAACATGAATTCACAGCGGGTGACAGCAGTGAAATGACTGTAAAAATGTAATAAAAACATATATGGTAATGCCATGCTAGTGATTTTAGTTTTATAGTGATGTTATTACACCGTTATAACACAGTGGTAGTGATGTTGGTAGGATGCCAATGTCACAATATCGATTTTAAATGAGGGCGATGGCTGGTGCACTAATGCCGCAGTAGCAGTGAGGTCTACCAACATGATACCCCCTTAAAACCATAAACCATAAAACCCCCTACTGGGGCAGCTCTTTATTGGGACAAAAATAAGGGCGAACAGGTGTTACGCTTTCTCTTGAAGGAACGGTGAAGAAAGACACTTTAAATGTTGGGACTGGACATAATTAGACATAAATGGACAAAGGTAATGGTTTTCTAAATCTCGTAACTCAATTGTGGCCCATGTTCACAAGGCGCTTACAAATCAGTGCCGAACAGGTGAAGTCTGTTGGTCGCCCTTGTTCCTCGGTAACGCTGTCCGGACTGAGCAATGTTGCTGAAAATAGCCGAGACCACTCTCAACCACGTCTGGAGATGTCTGATTTAGTGACCCCGGAGATGGTCGCGCCCTCTTTGGTATTCCAGCGCTACAAAGGTGAAACCCAAAGCAGAGGCCTGGAATAGCCTCCCCTCGGGACTCCTCCACCAACACCCCACCACACAAGACGCAGGGTCTTAGGAGCTGGACTGCCCCAACTCTGAGCGGTGGGGACAGAGACGTCATCTGCCTCACCCCACCCCCACCTCCGCACACTCTCATCTGGGCTCTAATGGCCATTTCTGTAAATAAGTGTTGACACAGTATCACACAACCGGAGAAATGCCGCAGCTGTTCGGGGGCAGAAAATAGCCTCATCTTAAGGTGTCCAGAGAAAACAGTGCATTTAAGACGCATAAACAAGTAAAAGGTGATGAAGTGAGGCTGTTTCTGTGCTGAGAAAGGCACAGGCGCTTTCCACAGGCTGTACGGAAGCCTGCTCTCCTGATCTGGCAAAGCAATGGCTGAACTGTGGCGACTTCGAGGCCCAGCAATCACACAGGCCTGAATGTGAATGAATGCATTGTGGAGAGTAAATGAGAACTGGGCGGAGTCAAGGCCTAAGTGCAGAGGCTGCTGGAGAACACAGAGCATGAAAGGATACTGATAGTGTGTGTGTGTGTGTGTGTGTGTGTGTGTGTGTGTGTGTGTATGTGTGTGTGTGCGCACTTGTCTTCATTTAAGAACAAAAATGGCTTTGTAGTAAAAGAGGAAAACAGGGTCCCAGCAAAACCAAGAAAACAGCTCTGTGCTTTTGGACATTTTTGGTGCTTTAGTAGAGTTTGTTTACTTTTTTATAACAAACAAACAAACACACACACACACACACACACACACACACATATATATATATATACACAAATGTTTGTGGACACCCCTCCTCATGCACGCACACATTGTGGGGTACTGATTATTCAATTCCTGACCTCACGAACTCACTAGGTGATTCATTCAATCAAATCCTTACAGCAATGTTCCACAATATAGAGATAGTTACTTCAACAGAAGCAGGATCAGCTCTTGTAATATCCATGATTTTGGGAGAAACAACCAATGGGCAGGTGCCTCTATACTGTGTTGTGCATGTATGTGTGTGTGTGTGTGTGTGTGTGTGTGTGTGTGTGTGTGTGTGTATGTGTGTGTGCGGAGAAGTGGAGAAGAGGGTCATCTCTAATCATCAGTCTGGGCACTCACTCTGATCACATGCTCAGTCGCGTGACCTTTGATCTCACTCCCGTCCTGCCGCGGCTGCAGTTGTGGCAGCTGTCACTCGAGTGTGAAATAGAAACAAGCAAAAACAGACTTTCTCTTTCTGTCCTATCTCTCTTTCACACACACTCACCCACCCCCTCTCACACACACACACACACACACACACACACACACACACACACACACACACACACACACACACACACACACCAGCAGCAGCAGCGAAAGCGACGGTTTCAAATGTCCTTGTGATTCAGACCTACAACACAAATGTTAAATCAGTTTCGGGTGGAAATACAGTTTGTGAAAACTGCAGGAGGTCAAGAGAGAAAGTAGGTGTTTCCAATAAATTGGCCAGTGTAATTTAAGTTGCTGTGTGTGATCCCTGGTGTTCGGTGGCGTGTACAGTGTATAGTGAGGTGGGGTATACAGTCTGATGTACAGTGGTGTGCAGTGTGATGTACAGTGGTGTGCGGTGTACAGTGGTGTGTGATGTACAGTGGTGTGCGGTGTACAGTGGTGTGCGGTGCGGTGTACAGTGGTGTGTGGTGTGATGTACAGTGGTGTGCGGTGTGGTGTACAGTGGTGCATGGTGTACAGTGGTGTGCGGTGTGATGTACAGTGGTGTGTGGTGTGGTGTACAGTGGTGCATGGTGTACAGTGGTGTGTGGTGTGATGTACAGTGGTGTGTGGTGTGGTGTACAGTGGTGCATGGTGTACAGTGGTGTGCGGTGTGATGTACAGTGGTGTGTGGTGTGGTGTACAGTGGTGCATGGTGTACAGTGGTGTGCGGTGTGTTGTACAGTGGTGTGCGGTGTACAGTGGTGTGCGGTGTGGTGTGTTGGACAAAGGGGGTATAAGCTGGGTGTAATACAGGCTTACACATTGATATTTACAGAGTGCTGCCCTTCTGTTGACCAAGGACAAAGCTGAGAAAGGACACACACCACATCTCAGTTGCACACAGTTGATTTTTCTGTACATATACACCCCCCCCTCCAGCCCCACCCCACACACACACACACACACACACACACACACACACACACACACACACACACACTTCAGCTATATTAAATGATGCATACTAAACACACACCGAGAGGTTTGTCAACAGAGAGCAGCAGCAGTACCTAATCTGCCCCCCGTTACACACTCATTTACACTCAACCCCACCTTCCACTCAGCCTCTCTCTCACACATATGCGCGCACACACACACACACACACACACACACACACACACACACACACACACACACACACACAAACCTTTGAAGTCGGTCCAGCACAACATTGAACTTATGCCAGGTTAATTATTATGTCCACTAACACACACGCACCCAACCCACACACACACCTACACACACACACACACACACACACACAAACACACACACACTTTATATGGATTAGTTGTGTTGGTGAGTCATCACAAAACACTCAGCTCAGTTCAGTGCAATCCAATTTAGCTCAATTCAGTTAATTCAATTCAGGTCAGTTCAGCTCAGTTCAATTCACTTTAATTCATATGAAATCAGTTCAGTTCAGATAAACTAATTCGATTTAGGTCAGTTCAGTTTGGTTTACTTTATACAAACATAATTCAGTTCAGTTCAATTTATAAAAACGCAGCTCAGTTCAGTTAATTCAATTCACTTCAGTTTACTAGTGCGTTCGTGGACATCAATTCAAATATTTATTACATTTTTAAATTTCTTGACATATTTCAAGCTTTTCGTTTCAAAGTTGATACATTGATTAGTGATCTGTTCACATTTGAATGAAAATGTTATAAAATTTTGAGATTCTGGATTTCCTGAGCTTTAAGCCACACTGATCAACAACGAGACAAATTGTTTATATTCTTTACTTTATGAGTAATGAATTTAAAATATGACAGTTTCACTTTTCAAATGAAACTGTGATCATTAATAAACCCTTTAATGAAATTCTCTAGCAGTTCAGTTCAATCCAATACAACAATTTCTATAAACTCCAATCAGTTCAGGTTCATTTATATTAAAATGCTTCCGTTAATTTAATTCTGTTCACTTATTTAATAATTTATGAACAGTTTGTGCGATTTCATTTAGCTGTGTTCCGTTCAAATGACAGAGGCAGTTCAGTTTGTGCGAGTAAATTCTATTTCGTGAAATTCTTTTTACATTCAGTTCAGTTTGAAATGTGTCCTCACTTCTCGCTCCACCACTCACACCATATCTCCTTTAATCATCCATCTCTCTCTCTCTCTCTCTCTCTCTCTCTCTCTCTCTCATTCTCCAGAAGCAATTTGTGAGTTTCACGTGAGAGCACCGTTGCAGTGAAGATAAAACAGAATGGGGGGAGAGAGAGAGAGCGAGAGAGAGAGATTGAGAGAGAGAGAGAGAGAGAGAGAGAGACTCAGATGTATGAGCTGCATATCGGCTGAGCTATATTAGCTCCTGTGAAACACAATATTATCCAGACTTCTAGAAGGTGTGAGAGCTGCTGAGATATTATTAGGCTACACTGTAGATATGAAAGCTTCACTCACGGAGACGCTTACAGTCCCTCGGCAGCTGTGAGGCTGAAGATCGAGGAAGGCTAAAAATGTGTCTTAAAATGAAACCAATACTGCTGCGGAAAATCCGATGTACACAAATCCCTCGTGACCTCGAACGTAGCTCCTCGGAGGTGTTCAGTGTCTGACGTTTGTATGTTGCGGTCTGAACTGGAGCTACGGGGCTGATGTGGATAACACTTAAAGGAAGATTATAACCCACCACGTAGGTTCCTAAACCAGCACACATGCTGTTAAGCTTGGTGGTGGTAGCTTCTTGCTTTGGAACTAGTGCGTTGAACAGAGTGGATGGAATAAAGGAAGGCCCAGATTTCTTCAGCAGAACCGAAACCATCATCTAGATGGAAGAAACTGGGACGTTGGGAAAGCAACGAACTGTCCTTTTCCCAGAATAGGACAGTTCAAAAGAGAAAGCCTGATATTATGACGGCCTTCGTGTCCATGATGACTGTATGTACGGTTGTAGTTACTGTTACATTTTGTTCAAGTGTTCGGCACCATCAAGGCCATGGGGGGATCTTCTCGCTTCTTCTCCATGGTCACATTTAAAACACTGATGGCTGTGTTTTCTCTGTTTTCACGCGAGTGCAGGACAACTACAGCACTCAAATCAAATCAGATCAACACTCACAAACGCACACCTTAAACCAGGCAGAAGAAAGTGTTTTAATGCTTCAGGCAAACAAGGGAGAAGAGGGGTGGGGGTGGAGAGAGAGAGAGAGAGAGAGAGAGAGAGAGAGAGAGAGAATGATACAGTATTTCCCTGATGGGATGAGAAAGGAGGAACTGTCCTGCCCACAGTCCCCCACCACAGAACCTGAGATCTCTACAGCACAACAAACCCTCCATCATTCTCTCTCTCTCTCTCTCTCTCTCTCTCTCTCTCTCTGTACTAAATCTTTAAACTGATTCACTTCAAGCTGAACGTTAGAAATCAGCCCAAAACCACACAGAGCTGGTCATTTCGGGTCAGTTTGGTTCCATTAGTTCTGTTCTATTATGGATTTCTTCTCTCGATAAATCTGAGTGTTGTAATGAATAGTCGACTATCCTAATGAAACGGACGAGTCCATAATGCCTCGCCATATAATCTGTTACTAAAATAAACTGCATTAATCAGCAGCACATTCACAAAGATCCCATTGGATCAGATGGGATGGGTACTGGACTGGAGTGGGACGTGCTGATTGAACTGGTCATTCTTGAAAAAGATTGAATAAAGACAAGAAAGAGAAATGAAACCTCTACCAGGAGACTCCAATGCCTGGCTTGCACCAGTTTGGTCCTGTTGGTCGTCCAGGGGGTTGTCTTCTCCCCTGCCTGGTCCGACGACAGTCAAACTTAGACTTCATCTGTGTTCAAATTTTAGGAGAAACATCTAAGAGTTAACTTCTCAAACAAGGATCTGGATCTAGACGTGAAGACTTCGTTCCGACACTACACTTAAAAAGGGCTCTTCGCTGAAGGCAGTGGCTCTATACGTAGAACCACAACAACCTAAATAACTCAAGAACTCTTTGGGTACTTCAGGGATATTCCTTGGTCGGGTTAAAGGACACTTTGCATTGGTGGATGGTTCTTTGTCATTCTATCTTATTGAGACAGCGATGAGATACAGTGACCTTCTCATGGCATCCTCCTACATTGCGTCAGTACGCGTGGTTGATTGGGAGCCTCAGTAGGGTTTCAATCCACGTGAGAAGTCCAGACTAGTGTTGGACTAGATATTTTGCAGGTCTTGATGTCGATGGCTGGTCAAACTTGCTCACTTGTCCAGAAAGTTGCACTTTCTCCAATAAAAGCTGGAGTTCTGTGGGGAAAACCAGCAGCCACATGAATCTACACTGTCACACACTTTCATGTTTTCATCATCCTGCGGATGATTGGACCTCGCTAAGAGCTAAACACACACATAGGATGTTAAGCACGGCCTGCTAGACAGTCTGACGCTCATAGTGCATGGTTGACATCACAGCAGTGTCTCCCCCAAGACCCAGTGTCCTCTCCTTTGACTCTGTTTTCACACTTTCCTCAGTGCTCAGGGTCTCTATGCATAGGGTGGACAGTGTCCTGCTACTCGGTTGCAACTGATAGCATTCGGTTACTTACTGCACTGGCATCCCCTTACCCTTATCTATAAGCTGTCAAATGCTCATGCATGGCTTTTTCTGATATCAAGGGTATTAAAAAAGAGTTCATCCAGCTTTTTTTGGACCAACTGTCTCTACTGTCCAGGGAAGGATCAACTAGATTTTAGAGTATTGCTGTGAGGATTTGATTGCATTCACCTACCCCAACTCATCTCTTCCCAATCTACTGGATGGAGCAGAATTCCTCCAGGGAACATCTGAACAAATGCCAATGCACTCTTTAAAAATGTCCAGAGTGGCAGATAAGCTACTGTACCTCACACACCATCTAACATCTACCATCACCACTGATGAATGAGTGCTAGTAGGGGGCCAGTTAACGTTATGCGGATGAGCCCCTGCTAAGTGATGCCCGCAAGCTTGCATTTATCATTAGGAAAGTTGACATTTTTGGGTGAAGTACTCTTTTAACCCCTCGTGAGCCACCTTGACGAGGCTAGCTGGAGCGACTCCTTGCCCGAGCTTTGGTCATTTATCATCCGGCCGTCAGAGGAACCATCAAGGTGACTTTCTCAAGGTGTGCGTCTGAGGTTTTATCAGAACAAGGGCTAGTGTGGGAGATTAAACTGCGCTTTCATATGTGGGACTAGTCCCGATTAGTCCGGGTCTTGAGCTTTTCCGGGATTTTCATTTAAATGACCAAAAATCACGTAACCCAGGCCTTGGTTAGAGTTCAGAAAGCATGGCACCTCTGATTAGACATGGGCTAAGCCCAAAACGAGGTGCCATCAGCTAATTCCACCTCTTTCCACCTTATTGACCAGGATATTTTAAACGGGAGAAAAATCGAGCGAAAGCAATTTCACACCTCTGTTGCACGAGCTAATTTAAAGGTAAAGCCTCTTGTGCACACTCCCATAGCCTTTCACACATATTTGATCTTGTTCATACTGTACACACACACACACACACACACACACAATTCCATATACGTGGATGTGAGTCCTCATTAACTGGGGATCAAGGGATGTCTTGCTGGGAACTACTGGACAGGCTCCACATGCACACTGCTTCCACTGGACATCCACTGTAGCGAATCTCTGAATCAGCACCTTCAGTTTACAGCAGGTAAAACAAATCCACCCTAATGAGCTCATAATGAGAAATAAACCCTGATCAGCCATAACATTAACACCACCTGGCTAGATTCCCCTTGTTCTGCTAAAATAGGTCAGATTCATCGAGGCATGGACTCACTGAAGATGAAGGTGTCCTGACTGGCACCAAGACTAAAGTCATAGCAGATCCTTGAAGCTGCTCAAAGTGTGAGGTGGGGCCTTCAAGAGCATCCATATCCTCTTTTCCTCTTTTCACTGCAAACGAAGGGGTCCTAAGGAAGGTCTAGTGTGTTGTCCACAAACCAAGATATGGTCTCTGATGTGATCTGCACTGGGAATACAAGGTCATGCAAAAAAAGGTCATGCAAATGTGGGGTCGATCAGTGGATTTCAGTGTCATTATGCCATCCCACTGAATGATGCTGTGGCCCAAAGTATGATTAGCTAATCATGCTGAGAAAACTGGGATCAGCAGGGTTTGTAAGTGTTTGGTGTCGAACTACGTCCATGTGGAAAAGCCACCAGAACACTTACTCAGAACAGAGGCAATGCACTTCGCCAGTTCACTGGTTTTCCTTCCTTGGAACACTTTTAGTAGGTACTGAACACTGCATACCACGAACACCACACAAGACCTGCTTGATGTTTTGATGATGTTCTCACCCAGTTGTAGAACATCACAGTTTGGTTCTTGTCAAACAAGCTTTTTAAGTTTGTCCATTTTTCCTGCTTCAACCTATCAAACTCAAGACCTCTCACACTGAAGGCCAACTGCCATTTCTTTCTGCCCATGCAGGAAGTCAAGCAATATGCACCATCCAACAGATCCAGCCCAATTAAGAACTGGCCCGTGCTATACGCCAAACTAACGGTGGAGGAACTTAGCTTTTCCTCAAAAGGGTTTAACGCTCAAACCCCTTGTAGATGCACCACATGGGCAAAAGTACCGGTATTCTGAAATCAAGGCTTTGTTGGAAGACTTTCAACTAGATTTTGATGGCATTCAGCCACAAGAGGTCAGGATGTTCACCAACGTAAATGTCAAATGTAAACATGTATATAGGTCCATTGTACTTGCACACCCTAGGGTGCCCGCAGCAGTGGGCAGCCCTATCTACAGTGCATTAATTGCCTTGCTCAAGGGCACTTCAATCATGTCCTGCCAGTTCAGGGAATTGAACCGGGAACCTTCCAGTCACAGGGTTAGGGTTAGAGTTAGGTTAGGGTTTAGGGTTAGGGTTTAGGGTTAGGGTCTACCTAGGGTCATGTGGATTCCAGCATTATGAATTGGTGAATTATGGCTTCAGTAAGTTAGTAGCTTGGTAGTTGTAGTGCAAGAAAGAGTAAAGAACAAAACTTTGGAGTGATGAGGGTTTCGCTTCTTTGATCACTAATGGTAATATAAACATATTAGAATATTAACAAAAATGAAGCAGAAAAAAGGCCATAGTGACCTTCTTTTGATGTTCTCCCATATTTTATTAGCTCAATTGATTTCATAGGAGTTACAGAAGTTTATGGAACTCCAGATTGGTCCAAATCTAGAGACCACTGGTTTTTCCGTATCAGAGCTGTCTTCAGGACAACGCCTGGCAGAAGCCTCAATCTGCTGAGACAGGCCGGTCCACACCGGCGGGCTGATAACACAGAGGCTCTTTCTGACGGAGCAGTGATTCCAGCTGGCCTGTGAGCATGTTTCGGGGCCCGTGGTGAATCACGTTAAGAGGAATGTCAGGCTGAAACATAGGCTCCTTTCATCCGCACCATGAAGAGCAGAAACAAGTCCTCCTTGCTTCGAATTTGTCTCCAGGCTCCATGCGGCATTCTGTCGCCACGGCAAATCCCCAGACAAAATCGCCGCCGAAGGGTTCCCGGGTAGGGAGGCGAGGACAGAAGGAGAAAAATAAACACACTGAACTATTATAAATTAAAAAAAAAGAAAAATCACTATCAGAAATATTTCCCAGCTTGTTTTCGCTGATTATCGCATCTGAACGTATGTATATGCAACGGCATCCAGTATTTCGCGAGGGTGATACGTGTACAGTTTGGTTCTACAAGCAGCTCTGGTCTCTAATGTGCTCCTGAGAGGATTGGGATCTGCAGAGGAGGCGTAGAGAACGATATTTCAGAGGAACAGCGAGAGGCAGGCTTCGTTAGGCTGCCTCTGCTTGCCTTTGGTTCTGCATATCAATAAATAAAACGGGCCCAATGGGTGGTCGAGGAGGCCGCAGATACGGTCTTAAAATGAGGGAATGCAACTGTTCCACCGTCTCATCCAGACCTCACGCGGCGACAGAGAGGCAAACGAACCTCCCCGAAGTAAACTGACAGTGACGACTGCTTGTGAATAGTTACAATAGATGTCAGAAATGCAAAAAAGGGGATATGAATTATTTCTGACGTGTAGCTCATTGAAACAGGCCGAGACGTTGTGTTGAATTATGGATTGGAAGCTTAGTGGCCATACTTACAAACACAATGTCCATGCTTACAAAAATGCCAACAGTACGCTTCTCTTTATTCATAGAATTGGAGGATTTGAGTTTAAACTCATCCATACGAAAAAGAAACAAGTCAGACGTGCAGTGAACATCGTTGGTTCAACAGCTCTTAAAGAGTGTCCTTAAAGACACTAATAACATTGACTTCATTGTCCCTCAGACTGTCATGTCTCATCCACAGTCATGCATAACATTTTCCCCCCATTTCATTTCTTTTTTTGCCATTTTTCCAGTTTTTTCACCCCTACTATTCTACATACCCATCCCCCCCTAAGTAGCCTCCCACATTACATGTCCTGCTCTCGACACTAGGGGGGAGAAATCGCCCACATGTTTCCTCCGAGTCACGTGACAATAGCCTACCACCTCATTTTTGAACTGCCTCCATTTGTATCATTGCCGGGCAGATATTGTGCTTGGAGGAGAACGCCGGATCCCCGGTTCTGACACAATGGATGGCAGACGCCCGTGAGATGTGGGAGGAGCGCCATCTACCCAGCCCGGCAAACCCGGCCGCCGATGGTGAGCAGCATGAACCTGGATTCGAACCAGCGACCCAGGTGACGGATGCCCAAAGACTTTTATTTACACTTTCTTAGACTTTCTAGTGTCCCCTTTGGACTGACCAGTATTAACAGATTTTGGACATCCACAGACATCCATAACATTTCCCAAACAAACTGGCCATTTCTATACAAATTTTGGGCATCCAGAGACATGTCCCTGATGGGCTGGAGGATCTTCTGCTGATTTTCTTAATAACACCATTTTTGACCATTTCTAAACAGATATGTCCAACAAATATGACAAATATGTCCCTGACAGAATGACCATTTAGAACAGATAGATTACGTCGTCTGATATTCAAAACATGTCCCCAGCATTTGGGATGTCCACAGACATACTTAAAATGTTCTCATCAGACTCTGGAACAGAGATCGGATATCTGCTGAAGTTCCTAACCACACATTTAAGCAGGTCCACAGACATGCATAAAATTTGTCCAACAAATTGACCATTTTTCCTGATAAAACAAGAAGAAACATTTGGCCAAAGGCCGAATACCAAACATTCATTTTTACCACTTTTTAAAAATGTAACAAATGACTTTTGAACATATTTTGGACGTCCCCGATGGACTGACCATTGCTTATTTTGGAAAAAAATGCCCTCATAAAACTGACCATATATGAACTTGTTCCTTCACGAATATGTTCCTGATGGACTTTGGAAATCTACTGATGTTCCTAACACATCCCTTATGTTTACATAATTTACAGATTTTGGACATTGACCATCCCAATATGACATGTCCCAAACACACTACTTCTGACACCCACAATGAAGGTCATTTCATACACAACACAGGAAATAATCACCAAGATATTCAATCACATTTCCATATTTACGTAAAGTTGGTGAAAAGTCCAGGAGTTGCTGCCTGGGGGACGTTTCAAACCTGTGAACAGGACATAAAAGATTCAGGCCTGTATTTCGTCTCACAGGAGTGTGGAGGGAACTGGTGTCGCTCTGCTTATTGGTTTATAAAATTTGCATTATGATTAAAGGACGGCTCACTAGTTCCTTCCAGACGTTTCGTCTTGAGCTGTGTGTTATCAGTGTCTCCGTTCTTGGTGTAGCTATCCCGTAGATCATGCAGCATCATGGTAATGTTGTCGCTCGCCTGGTGTGTTGACTCATGCTTAGGCTGTTCTATCAGTACTGCCGAGATTATCCATGTCTTTTACATTCTGTAATCCTCTCGTTACAATAATATTCCCTCCCTCTCTCTCTCTCTCTCTCTCTCTCTCTCTCTCACACTCAGTCTCACACACTGAGCTTTAAATCTCACCTAACGCTCAACTTCCAGAACGTGTTGCGTTATCTCACCATTTGGTGCTAAAGACAATCCCCACCTAAAGAGGCATCACGCGTTTCATTTTCTCACTTCAGTCCTTCATATGGAGAGAAGAACGGCAGGGGAAGCTGACGTTCAACGACCGTTTCCATAAAAACAGCTTTAAAATAGATCTGGAGCAGTTAAAAACAGACGTAGCTCTAGATTACCTCGCTAATTATAATTCTAGACCAGAATAAGAAGAAAAGACGACACTCTAGATTAGACTGTTAAGAATACTCCGGGCTTAACGTACAGAGAGTGGGCGGCAAGACAGTGTTGTGTCTGCTAAAGAGCTGGAGTCCAAATGCTCTGGAAACCAGCCAGTGAAGATCCAGCTTTTTCTCAGTGAGAATTCAGGCTCTGCGTCAGTGCATGTTGACCTGTTCGCTTGAATGGACGGAACATGAATAATAAAATAATAAAAGCTCGATTACAGATTACAAATCTGAATTTTTAATTTTTTTATTTTTATAGAAATTTAAATAGTTTAACACTTTTTTTTCAACACTGGGACATAAAAATGAGTTTTTATGTCATGGCCAACAGTTTAAACAATGACATTTCCTCGTGATTGTCTTGTTTTTGTGGGACGTATATCTCCTGAAATAGTTACTTTTATCTTCTTTTACAAATAAATTATTTCAAAATTTGTGCAGATTTTACTTGAGTTGATAGATGGTTACTGTCCCCAAAATAGTCCTGCTTTCCAAAAAAAATTAGGTTGTCTGGGTGCAGAGATTGAAAACCATTTCAGAACCAAAAAACAACAATTCCATTGGAATCTTTAAGCTCTAAATTGTAAGGAAGTGCTGGTGTCGTGCTGGAGAGCATCTGAACTATCAATGATACATATTTATGCTGCTGCTTCCAGATCTTGGAAAAGAGCTTCAGGGCAGCTTTCGATACTGGAAAAGGAGAAACTGGTCCCACGCCATTCCCTTCAACACCTGCTCTACGATGACGCAATCGTGAAATGCTCTGCGATCGAGCTTGTTTCTCGGAAATCTGACGTTTTCCTTGGTGACATCACTTATCAGCCCGTCTCTAAGCTCCGTCTATTTCTGCAGGCCACAGTCCTTGAATCCGTGGCTTTGCAAAGCCCGTGGCTCCATCCACGTCTGCTAACAACAGGCCGACTATAAGTAGCTGCTAATCTGTCTTCGTTCGCTGTCATTCTCTCCCTGGAGCATAGAATCAGAGGAGGAGTGGATGAGGCTCGGATGGAAGAGAATGGGAAGAAGGAGAAAGAGTGACGTGCTGGCATTTGTTTTCAGGCCTAGATTAGTCGTGCCAGACAAAGCCAGAGCCTTCTCCAATCAACTCACCACGTCACCGCCGTTCTGCTATGGAGCTCAATGCGCCGTGGGACGACCACCTTTTATTGCGCCTGTATATCCTTTGTTTCACTTTGTCTGTAGCTCCAGTTGTGCATGTGGAACACTTTGATGGGGAGAAATGAAAGAAACTGTCATTCATTTCCCAGCCTGGTTCATGTCCTACAGCTCAGCCATAGGTGTTCACTGGTGTTCAAAGATCTGAAAACAAGATCTTCCCATGCCTTTCTTTCTCGCTCTCTTCCTCAGGAATGAAGTTTCAGACTTTTCCAGCGGTGACCCGACCTCCTGTAGCTCCTACACTAACATTCCCTCATATCTCAGAGAGCACTGGAGATAAAGAAGATCATCTCCATGCCACTTGGAGGTCACCCGTGAAGGTCAGATATCTGGAAGCAAACCTAGAGATGATGGACAGCAAGATGTTTATGATACAACAGGAGGCTTTGACTAAATGCCACAACGGTGTGCAGATATGTGTTGCCAACTGATTGGTCTTGGGCTGAATTCCTGCCGATCGCCCTGAAGCTTCGTATATATTCCAACTACTCCACCCATCACATACGATGCTCCTAACCCTAGAATAGACTCCTACTGTCCTGGACTCTGGTGATAGACCTAAAGAACTGTTAAACCAGGCAGAGATCCATGGATCTGAAAACGTCCTTTGCCAAAGAACCCTCGAAGAACCCCCTTTCAAGAGTAGAGCAGGAGTACAACACTTCAAACCAAAGTCTGGAACAACCTTCCTTCATGCAAGTTGACTTCAGTGTGGAACATCTTTGCTTGCTCCCAGATTTATGTCCACAAAGTGACAAAGAGTGTGGAGTTTCAAACGCGAGTGCAGGAAAAGCGAGATGGCGAGGCCTTGGAAAAGGGACGGCAGGTACACAAACACAATTGCTGTGTGTATTTGGCTTCTGAGCTTCTTGCAAGAAACAAGACCAACTTTCTCCCCTTTTGACCAGAAAACTACACTCATCCATATCAATATGAAGCAGCCCGGCATGATTGGGAAGCGCTGAGCGAGAGATCACTGGAACTTTTCGACACAGATCCCAGCCAGAAACATGCCTTCAATAATGCAGGAGTGGTAAATAAAACATGGCCGTCAGCCTTTAGCCCCAGATGAAATGCTTTTATGTAACATTAAGTCGGGCGCTGAGTAATCGCTTCTGCTGAAGCGACTTTTGGATGTTTGCGGTGGTTCGGCCCATCCACAGCTGAGCTGGACTGCTCAGCGGGTTTGAAAGAGTGTATAGGCTGTATATGGGTGTATGGAGGTGTGTGTGCGTGGAGTGTAAACTTCAGGAGAAATGGAGCCTGGATAATTACTGCCGGGATAATTACTGTTTACTGCAACCGGGGAATAAAGTCAGAAACCAGAAACACACACACACACACACACACACACACACACACACACACACACACACACAAAACCTTCATGCTTCCTTAAAGCGCTGCATTCCACATGCAACCTCATAGCAACCACCAGAAACACCTCAGCAAGCATCACACCTCACGCTGCACCCACAAAGCCACCAGACTTGGAGATGAACCCCCATCACCCCCCACACAGCCTCTTCACACGGCTGCCGTCTGGAGCTTCCGACCCATCGCTGCCAGACTCTGCAGACTCTTATCACCAGGCCATTAGACTGCTCAACACACAGGGGCTGAACTGAAGCCCCCTCACACACACACACACACACACACACACACACACACACACACACACACACACACACACTGCTGATAAAACTGATCTTCTACCTCATTAACTGTTTGTTCGTGTATAAATAAGCTATGACCTCATAACATACATAAAAATACATGTAGAGAATTTACTTTTCAATTTCAATTTTAATTTAATTGAATTTGGTAAAAAAAAAAGGATCAAATGTTTCATTTTGATTGATTTCATCTCCAAAAAAATTGTAATATTACAGTATAATCATGCAATTACACCCTTTAAATGCTTTTTTACAAAAATCCCAAATAATTACAATATAAATATTAATAAAACAAAAGTCACGTTAATGGGTTTCCTTTCTAAGGAAAACACAACGGGCAATGATGAGGTCAGCATAAATCACGGAGGTCAAATCCATTTATTGTACGATAAGTCAATAATGTCATTTTTGTGAAAGGCCAATTTCTAGTCTTAATAATAGACACACAAGCAACCAGGCAGGAAGCCGTCAGCGCAGAGACTGTCCTGAACACAAAGAACCCAAAATCAAAGACAATACGAAAAACGGTCCAAAAAGAACCTTCCAAAGATCTAAAGAACCATCTCTTCACACTCACCTATCTCCAACACAGACATGGTTCTTTATGCAACCAAACGTGGTTCTTCTACGGCATCACTCAGACAACCATTTGTAGCACTTTTATTTGAGATGTTGAATCCGAAAATAGAACAACCGCCAGTTTGACTTTGGGCTGATATTCTCTTCTCGCAGAATATTTAATTTGACACGTAAGTGAAAGTGTACAAATGTTTATTACTTCCCCACCTGCTGGGCTCCGGGACATATGCATAATTCATACGCTCATTGTTCTGGACCCAATCCGTGCTCATGAAAACAAATGGCCACGTAATTACGGAGGATACTCGTGAACGCTCGCCGCTGGTTCACAGTCGCCAGGATGAAAGAAGCCTCAGAAGCTCCAGCCGAGGACTCTTTGAACTCCTCCAGACAAAAGATCCTAACATGAACGGATATGAATTATGCTGCCGTTCACATTCAGGAGACTTGCACGAGTTTTTGAGTTTCACTTCTAGACACCATTAAAACTCACTCTGACTCACCAGAACCATAGTATGATGTTCGAGACCAGTGGTTCTCAATCCCGGTCACTGCACAGCTTGTTTTAGAACTTTCACTAATTCCAGCACTTTCTAACTGATGAACCAACTGGCTTTGCTAAGCTCAACTGGCCATGTTACATCAGAAAATTACAAAAACAAGCAGGAGGGTTCTCCAGGACCGGAATTGAGATCCAAAGTTCTAGGTGACTGGGTCAGAACATCTCCAACTCATCTTTTGGGGTATTCCTGGTTTGTAGTGGTCTGGTCCTACCAAACGTTCTCCAAGAAAGGACATGAGGTCCAAGGAAGTCCCAGCTCACAGTTTACAAGACCTGAAGACAATGCTGCTAAGATCTTGGTGCCAGATACCACAGGACACCTTCAGTGACACCTTCACTCATAACACAAAAGAGACCTTAGTGTGGGATTGGCTGAATGGGGACATGAGAAATTAGGAGGACACTCTGGAGGCCAGTGGAACAAGACCACTGATTCAATTAGTGTAAAGACGCAGGTGAACCAGGATCAGAGACGTGCACGCGCACACACACACACACACACACACACTCTATGTTTATCTTGTCTGGCTCCTACATGTAGCGTTCCATGTACACCCATTCACACAGCCCCCATACACACGCCTACACCACACTTCCAGAGGGGTTTGTATGAAAAGGCCTAGACTATATCGCTGCTGTCCAATGAAAACCAAGTATCTCCAGTTTTAGTCCAGTTTTATCTCCATGGTTTGGACCCAGTTGCTGTTCTGCACGCTGGGTAAACGATTCTGGGTTTAATCACTTAATTTAATTATTGAAATTTAAGGATATTTGTCTTCTCCTGTAACAGCCCCCATTACAGAGTTAAGTGTCTTCATTGCACAGTGATGATATATGGGAATAACCTTTAATGGGAATGGGTGGAGCTAAATGCTCAACTAAATGTCTCTCTCCTGCCCAGTGTAGTCCAGTGGTGGACTGGTCATTACTTGGTAAAGGACATTAGACGACAGTTACAGGCTTTAATCACTGAGACCATTAGCACTGAGGCAGACGTCCACTCACAGCTGCGAGAGCTCAGTAAGGTAGGGTGAGAGACATAAGATAGAGGCTGAGAGAGAGAGAGAGAGAGAGAGAGAGACAGACATAAGGCACGAGTGACAGAGACACACATTACATTTACAGATCCTATTACCTTGATGCAGCAAAAACACTAATTTAGCCGCCTACCCCATCACACCATGCCAAGTGTGTGTGTGCGTGTGTGTGTGTGTGTATTGCAGTTCACATTCACATGTTTTGGTGTCTGTGCACATAAGAGCTTATCACATTTGGGTGACTATATACTTGTATATATATATACACACACACACACACACACACACACACACACACACACACACACACACACACACACACACACACACACGACGTCTAGTCCTCCCACAGAGGAGCCACCAGAGCTTCAGCAACCTGTGCTTCCAGAAACCTTGCCAGAACCTCCCCACCTTTCCTCCCTGTTCTGAGAGAGTGGGATCATTTCCTGTCCTGCTGCCCAGTTCAGTTCCATTTCAGCTCAGTTCAGTTCTACCTCACTGCCAAACAGACTGACGAGCCAACACACTGTGACCACCTGTTTGATTTGCTGGTGGCTCCACCAAAACCGCTCTAACCTGCCTATGAAAAGACCCTTCAAGACCTATGTTATGTTCAGAGGTCCAAGACATGACAGCAGATCTTGAAGTTCTGTAGGTTGTACAGTGGACTCTCTGTGGAAGGAACCATGGAGGACTTTACCAGACCCTATCCTTTGTAGACAGGACTCTACAAGACCTTGCACTTTGTACAAAGGACTCTGCAAGAACTGTCCCCCTTGTAGACAGGACTCGATAAGACCTGCCCTTTGGTACCTTCAGAGGTCCAAGATATGAAGTGGAGTCTCTATGGACCTGTGCTCAGACTGAGATCTGGGGAATTTGATGGCCAGAGCAGAGTGTGACCACTACTGAAAGGGGAGTCCGAGATACAGTAGCAATGGAGGTCTGTATATGGTCTGGAACTAGGTGTACATAGGTGGCACCTACGAATGAGTCCAGATCAACACACACCCTCCCTCTACCAGCTTACTCATCCATCCATGTGATGTAAAAGAAAACAGGACTCACCAGACCAGGTCTTCCATCATGCCAAGTTGATGGACAGGGGTCAGCATAAGCTCTCCGTCCCCCCATGACCACACAAGATTGTCTTCATTGCCCCTGTGCATCAACAAGCCTTGGGCACCCAACACCCGGTCACTGGTTCGTGGTTTGTCCCTCCCTAGACTTCAAGATTCAATAAACTAAAAGACCTCAGTCATTACCCAGTTTACAACGGCCTTCCGTTGTTCACATCCCACAACACCTTCCGTTCCATGTTCTACAGCAGTGCGCTACCAAAGGTTGCCGGGACCCCTTCATCACGGGAACATGTATAAGGGAACAAAGGAAGGCGGCTGGAGATGACAGCGAGAGGTTAGGAGGGATAGCTGCGCTTTGTAAAACCTGCCTGAGCCGAGTAGCGAGCATCTGTCTGCTCTAATGAGCCGACCGGCTTCTCTGGCTGCCAGGCAAAGCTCAGCTCACGTACGCCTTCATCCACAGAACCTTTGAATATTTCAAACGGTGGTGAGGGGAACAGCTCGGCCCTGAGCACAGCGAGACAGCCACAGCCACATGTGCGTGTGTCGGTGTGTTCACAGAAGAAAAGAAGGCTCTGATTGAGTTCTGAGCTGTTGTGAGTCCCTCGCATGTTGTTAGATGGAGTTTGGGAGGTCTGTTTTTGATCATCTGTGGTGTCCCAAGATGTTGCCGAGGCCTTGATCTTGTATTGGGGGGACAAAGGTGATCACAGTTTAACTACAACAAGGCATCAAAATGTGAGGCTTCACAATTATTTCTTGGAAAATCAAACCTTCTGTGCTTGCGCTGGTCATCACACCAAGCTGGTCATCAGATTTATATATCTGAATGTCCCAAATGTGGCCCTCATCTGAGCCACAAGAACCCTTTATGAATGTATATTTCTATCTTTAACGAGAGCAAAAACCTAGTTCTTTGTCCGACTAGCAGAGGACCATCCTCAACATCGTTCACTGTACTGATGGCCAGTCTTTGTCCAGCCATGAGCACATCTCCGTTTGCCCCTGCAAGCCTCAGTTGTCTTTAGGTTCTTAACCTCATGCCCGGTTGGTTATTGTACAGTCCACAGTCTATTGTCTGGACAATACTTGCACTGCAAGGCACAATTAACAATTCGCTCTGTGTGTTCACAATTGCAATGGTCTTTACATGGTCACAATGGCGTGGTCACGATGACACGATTCTCTGACCAGTGGTCAGGAAAATGAGCAGACTCTGTTTGGGATATCCATTAGATATGCAGTCCCTTCATTCAGGAAGATGATATGAAGTCCATGGTTTGTATGATAACAAAATAACAATTAACTGATCATAACAATAAAATATTTTTTTTTAGTAAAATTATTTCTTATAAAATATATATTTTGAGTAATTATTAATTAAAATAACCTAACAATTTAGTAAAATAATTTTACAATATATTATTATTGGTATGTATTAATTGGGCATATTCTGCTTAGTTATTACTATTATGATGATGATGATGATTATTATTATTATTATTAATTTTTATTTCATATATCTTTTTGCAATAATAGCCCTTTTAGTCAACAATAGCAGAAGTACAGCTATTCTAATTAATATTCTTACTATAATTCTTACACACACACACACACACACACACACACACACACACACCCCTGAATGAATGCATTAATATTCCAGTTCCAAGCACTCAATTCATTAATTTCGATCCCGATTAAAAATTAAAACAGCTGATCTAAACCAGATGCAGTTTAGTGCAGAATGAAGAACCTGTAAACATATTCCCAGTATGAATATTTCATCGCCATCTTCTTCGTCTGTGGAGTTAAAGTGACGCTCGGCGTCTCTGCCAATATTCAGGCAACACGGTGGTTCACCGCGCTGCTCATACTGCAGTTAATCTGACTAAAGACCCCTCAATTCATCTCATTAGGAGAGAGTGTAATCCCCCCATTCTGCCGAGCCCCCTCATGTAAGATGTACGACACGTTCAGTTCATTCTCAGTAAGATTTCATTATAAGTGGATTAGAGCCGGTCGTCTCTGTGTTCAACTAAAGCCATTAAATCCATCTTTCAGTGACTTCACAAATAAAGAGGTTTAACAGCAGTTCTGCTGATGAAGGGGGTCATTAATACCCTATTAAATTTTAGAAATGTTATTTTTCATTATTTGAGTAAATTTCTCATTTGTGACATTCTAATGAAACCACTGGCGGGGAACTCTGGTAGCGGAGGGTCTTTTCCTGGCCGTGCACATCTGATTCCACTCCACCAGTGTTTAAATATTTAAAACACAACTGTAAACAAGCAAACAAACAAACAAATAAACAAAAAATATAATGTAAAATAATGTATATAATGAATAATAATTTAAAATAATTTATTTTATTAAATGTTATCAAAGATATATATCTGTAAATTGTTGATTTTTTACTTGTAAGTATGTAAACATAACTACTTGTTTATAAATCAAAAACGTAGATAAAAATATATAATATTCTATATAATATACAGGCCCATCCGTACACTATATAACTGTACTAAACTATATAACTTTGCTTTTAACTGATATTTTTGTAATTTAAGCAACGTAGTAAACACACACTCCTTCTCTATTTGTCTTTTTGACCCTTTAGATCCACCGAAGGTACCGCACTTTAGTGCCCTCCATCCCCGCGAAGATAAAAGTAAAACAATATATGACAAACAATCTAAAATATAACTTCTCCTACGAGCCAGCAGTCATTACACACTGGCCAATGAGAAGTGGCGGAAGCTCCGGTGAGCGCTGCATGCTGGGAAGGCGGAGGTTGCGTCGTAAGTGCAAAAGAGAGAGAGAGAGAGCGCGAGAGAGAGAGAGAGAGACAGAGCAGATGGCCAGGATTACTCTGGCCTAAAATACTCCACTGATTCTCTCAGGGAGAGTAGCCCAGAGAAGCTCCATCTGCTAGAACTCCCCGTAAAAGCTGAGCGAGAGAGAGAGAGACAGAGAGAGACAGAGAGAGAGTGAAAAGGCCAAATCACAAACTCTGCTTCAATGGCTAATGTTTTTTTGCCTCATAATTTCTTTCACATTGATTCGACTTCCACGCTCTCCTCGCGAACAGCTGAACCGATCCATTGCTTGCATTGCGATACTGATTTTCACAATATCAATTTGTTTTCAATACCAATTTCATTTGGTTAAAAACATTTCAAATGTACTTTTCACAGAAATCTTCCTGATATTAAGGCTTGTTAACTTTAACTGCACACTTTAATGATCTATATTCTCGATTCTAAAATCTATAATCAAAATGTTTAATGTGATTTTTAGATAATGATAAATTAGATAAATTAGATAATGTACATTATACTTTATTTATCTGTAATGCACTAAAATACGTACTTCACTCAGTTATTTGGGTTCGTTTGCTTATTTGTTCATTTGATTTCATTGATTATAAAATAATCTAACTAGTATTACTCTACATCTACATTTTTCATGTTTAATTTATGTAAATTTCACATACAAGTACATTTTAATCACCCATATCTCGTATATCAAACATCAATTCACTTTCATAACTAATCACAACTTCATCTACTTTTTCAGGTTGCATTTAAAAAAAAATCTCTTATTGCATATTTTAGTCCTTGATCTTTGCAAAAGCTTGCGGTGAACATGTGGGTGAACAGTTAAACGAAGGTTTGTCACAACATTGCAGGTTCAAATCCCAGGCAGTTCTTAAAAGGAGGTTCTTAATATTTGAGAATTTTAATGAACCAGAAAGTCCAACACAAGTAAATTATGGTCATATTAATGATTCACAAAAGCAATCCTGTACGTTTTGTGCAAAAGACATATTCCAAAAGAACGGAATTATGGCACCTTAAATATGTTTCCCTTGATTTTTTGCTACTAGATACAAAGTAAATTTCATTTTTCATGACGTGAAGCACAATATTTCTGCCAAATATCATTTATGTCCTCCAGTCTTTAATACACAGAGGGCATCATTAATTTTTGAATTTTACAATGTATATTGCAATAAAAATATTGATCATAATGTCATTTTTTCCAATATCGTGCAGCCCTGCAAGGTAGTGCAGAACATTTTATACACGCTGTGATATGTTTGTGGTTAATATTTGTTCACTTATTTGCACGCATTGGCACAATGTTTCAATCGACTGTAAGACTGTACTTTGCAAATTGCATCAGATTCCCAGTCCTCACCAGTCCAATACTGGCATTTTGTCCATAATGTCCACTACTTCAGACTTGTTTTTACCTGCAGGTGATAATATCAATACTGGAAGTGTGTTGAAGAAGTCAGAGACGGAGATATAATCGATGGCAGGAAGTGAGGGAATGGTCAGTCCGTGACCCCCTCACCCCCTCACCCCCGGTGTGTCACTGGAAACCTCGGCTGATGGGTTGGAAACACTAGGGCAGTTTGTATCTCGTAGTGGACGGGCTGTGGTGGTGGGAGTGGACGGTTTTGGGGGCAGATTATTTGCACTCGGTAACTCGTGCAAACCAATATTTGAAAACACCAGCTATGTGTGTATATGAGAGCATGAATGGGGGCGGAGTAGAGGAGGAGCTGAGAGCAGGGGGTGGAGCTAAAAGTAGGGGGTGGGGCTGAGAATAGGGAGCAGAACAAAAGGTTGAACAAAAACATTCAAACTCGATATAAACAATGTCGTCTCAGCCCATGTTGTGCTTTGTTTATGTCCAGATAACGAGACAAATATTGATATAATGTCCAGATGTATTAGAAGAAGCTCACATACAAAGGTCACAAATACACAACAACCTCGAGAGAGATTTTACTAAAGATTTTATGCAGTAAAATAATCATTTCATGATAAACGAGTTGAAGTATTGAGTGTTGTGTAGACGCCAGAATGACGTAATTAAACAGACATTATTAAGAATGTATTTTATAGACGTTACGGCATCATTTACAGCATTTACTGAATCATTTATAGTAGTTCCTGATTAATTTGTAGCTGTTAATGAGTCATTAATATTGGTTGTTTACGTATTTGTATGAATTATGTAGTGAATGTTGGTGAATAATTCACAGCAGTTAATGGGCCGTTTATAGTACAGTGTGAATCATTTGTAGACCTAACTACACTATTTCATATCTTTTCTGAATCACTTATAGAGTTACTGAATCATTCACAGCAGTAAATGAATCATTTATAGTAGTTACTATTTTTATTATAGTAGTCACCGAATCATTTATAGCCACTGAAAAAATCATTACTTGTCTTTCTGAAATTATTATTTTGTCATTAATAAATCATTTACAGCAGTTACTGAATCATTTATGCTGGTCATTGAATCCTTACTACCAAAATTCAAAAATAAGCCAAGGGTTCAAGGGACTAAACGTGAACATCTAAATATAACTGATAACATAATCGTGTATGGAGCTGCAATTCTTCATCAACAGCCAGATGTTCATGGTCCACCTGCTGTCATTACTGCCAATCTCAGGTTCTCTGTTTTGAGGACCACTCTGCCTTCCGTTTCGTCTTTGTAGAATGTGAGAGGGTGAGATGCTGCTTACTTCAGTTCAGTTCAGAAGTTTGATTGGCCAAATCTAGAACGTTCCTCTTCCAGGGTCTGAAGACCTCCAGGGTTACATCAGGAGAGCATTTAGGTGGGAATTTGATCATCTGGTCCATGTTCTTTCAAGAGGAGCACTACAGAACATGTAAACTGGCTGGTACATGGAAAAGGATGGTCATGCTGCTGAACCTCGTTGAACCCGAAGCTAAGCACACCAAATATTGATTTTTGTCCACACTGTCTTTGTCAGCTGCTTAATTAAAAACTTCCCTGCTGTCCAGTTCCTGATGTAATTATCACTCATAGATCTGTCCCTGCAACTCTGCCTGCGGATTTCAGGCCTGGATTACGCTCCAGCCTCAGCGTGGGACGCAGTGAACGAGGAGGTGGCTCACGCCTCTTGATTGCCGCATCGATCACTTTCCATTGCCTGCCAGTGCAATGACCAGCGCTCTTCTCAACTTCACTGGCTGCAATTGATCCCGTGGCATTGCATAATGCAACTGGACAATCAAATTAGACCTAGATAAAGTAACAATATCCACTGTACATACCCTTCTCACCTTCAGAATGTTAGTACGTTAGTAAAGGCTGGATCTGAGCAGTGAAAATGGTGAGGAGTTCAAAAACCAGTACTTCCAGAGCTTCCCCTGCTCCCAGCACACCTGATTGAACTACTCAACTCATTAGCAGGCAGTTGTAGGGCTGTGTAAAAGCAGAGTCATCTAAAATATGCAGGGTAGGGGTGCCTCCAGGACCAGGATTGAGAACCACTGCACTAAACTATACATTTATTTGCAAAGAACCATCTAATGAAAGTTTTCTCGGGGATCCAGACGTGGTCCACCTGTAGCATGACACCTTCTGTGTGCCACCTTCTCCAAACGATCACGCAGCTCCTCTGGAGGTTCAGGTCAACATTCAACAGTAATGCACTGTTAAATGTTGTACCAAGAAGTAAGAATGGTTTAAAACTGGAACCGGTTCTGCAATAACAGCACTGTGCGGATGAAAATAATGCATCAGTGTCTCGTCAAATGGAGCATGTCTCCATTTAGCGACACTAACAAGCACAATCACGCATAGCTGCTCTTCTGCTCATTCACTCGTTCTCTCCCTCTGTCTTTCTCGTTGGCTCTCGACCCACAGTTTCTCGCTCCATGTGTGCCTCCTTCTCCCTCTTGTTCTCCACTCGTAACAGAACGATGGGGAACATGTTTCTACGAGCCCTCTCACAGTAGCCTCATTCTCCACAGACTCAGGCATGAGCACTGATCCCCATACAACGCACTCCAGCAAGCTTCCAAAACAGACCACCTCTCCAGACCACCTACACTCTTACAATGCAGGTGTCAAAAGAGATTTTCTGGAGCGACGCATCGGAGGAACCCATTGTGATGGAGGGAAAATTCTTTTTGCTTTGGGGACAAATCAATTCATGCTCATCATCTTCACAGTTCTCCTTAAAGCTAAACATCAAACTAATTCATCTCTGTACCTTTTCCGAGTTAATGATGACCCACCGGCCTGAACTGGTTAGGTCCTAAACTCAAGCTCTTCTGCCCCATCTAAGAAGGACCCCAAGCTCCCCTGATACATCTCTACATTGGCTGTCCACCTTCCGGCTACTGGTCCTGGAATACTGGTCCTGGTTTCCCACCCAGCCATGAACTAGCTGCTCATCCACCATCACCAAATATGTAGAAATCTACTGTTACTATTCTGTCCATCAGCAAACTAACTTTACTTCAGTACCCGAGTAATAGAACAGAGGTGTGGGGGTCCAGTGTCCCCTAACTAAGTAGTTTGACCAAAGGGTCCCCCTTGTGAGCCTGGTTCCTCCAAAGGTTTCTTCCTCCAGCTCTGAGGGAGCTTTTCTTGCCACTGTCGCCCCTTGGTTTGCTCACTAGGGGGTCTGTCTCTTATCCTTTGTTTCTGTGTCGTTCACCTTTTAATTCCTTGATTCCTGTGAAGCTGCTCTGTGACAACTTCAGTGGTGACGAGCGCTACACAAATATATGTTGATTTGATTCGAGTGACCGGACCTTCCAGACAAAAGTGTCTTTATACTACAGCCCTTTGAGACATTAACTGCACTCAGATGATCTCCATTTCACTAATGCTGCTTTTCATTTGCACGGTATCTACACTACTTGACTTGACTGGAGTCTACTCTGTTGTCTTTGCCACTAGCATGGCTCCAAACTGAAATACAGCTGGAGTGTGTATATCATACACTTGGCCTGTTTGGAACCATAAGTGAGCAGGTATGAAAATAGTACCCTGTTCCAGGTACCAGATACCAAATTTTCCCATTAGAGTATTAAATAGAGTATACGTACCATGCAGTGGAAACGTTGTTACATTGGTACAATTTTGTAAAAACAACCAACATATACTCAACATATATGAAAGCAATAAAAGGGCAAAATCCAAAAGGTGAGTACTTTGTATAGGTGCTGTTTACTGAAATATGGTTAAAATGTGGTTTAGTGTACCAACAAAAACGATTCCTTTAGCACTACAATCAAGTCAAAGAACTCTTTTTTAAGTATTATATAGAACCCTTTTTCTCATAGTATAAGTACGCACAAAACCCCATGTGTAAAGAACCCTTAAAACATCTGAAAAGTTTCCAATTTAGAGCTAATCCCTGAAATTTTAAGTGGACTACATGGAGTTTCTTTATACTTCAAAAGTATACTTTAAAAGAACATTCGCTAAAGAACCGTCCATTAAAGTTTTTTTTAGGCCAGTGTTTCTTAAGCCAGACCTCCGACAACCCCTTTATTTCCCCAATACCGAGCAACAGATACAATCTTTAAGATTATAAATGACATACATCCAAGTTCAGCAGCAATCCTACATGAGAAGAATAAAGAGATCACAGGAGCATTAAAGAAAGGAAGGCTGAAGAAGATGTAGTGCTCAGTGTGGTGTTCAAAGCTTGGTTTGCTCAAGTGGTGAATATGAATGAAGGATAATAATGGCTGTATTCATTTAGTTGCATAATCTACAAATAAGACTAGAGCTGGCAGGAGGACTTCGGCACCTCACACGAACGTGCTTTTTGGTGCTGTTTTTTTCACAGACTTACATCATATCAAACATGGATATTTCATTGCATATTGCAATTAAAAGATCTCAGAGCTGCACATTCAAGAACGCACGCTGTCACGGGTTAGCACTGCAAGTAGGGCTGCACGATATTGGAAAAAAATGGCATTGCATGATTCCTGCAATATATATTGTGATATAAAGAGTATTTTCACAGAGTATAGGGCCCTACGATTTCCTCAATGACACGGATTTAATGTATATCAATATCTGTACACTTCCCTAACTGTGTACCATTTCTAATTACATTGATAAATCATAGCTGGTTGGTGTGGCGACACCAGCGAGCCACCACACCATGTGGGAGACTGAGGTTCGAATCCCAGTCCGGGCAACTGTGGTGTGCTACACCAATAAGAGTCCTTGGGCAAGACTCCTTACACTACTCTAGGGCTTTGAGTTGCTCAACAGTCTAAAATGTGAGTTCGAACCTCTCCCCACATCACATATTCAATGTGATGTTGGTCGGCACAGGCATCTGTCAGCAATTGCATCGGAGCTGGGGACCCTGCACTTTCCTCCAGGCGTGTTGGCTGTCCAGCGAAGATGCAAATGACAGCAGTTCAAAAAGAGGCAGTAGGCTGGCTTCACGTGTATCGGAAGAAAAATGTCCTCAACCTCCTAGTGTCGGGAGCATTACATGTAATGGGGGGAGTACTAAAATGGTCTTAATTTGTGGGACAATATATGGACAAATTATGCATAAATTCATAAGGCATTTAAAATAAACACAACTCTGGCCCAAGTCTGTAATATGAGTAACCTTGCAAGTTGCTCTGGAAAACATAAACCCTGAATCCCTGATTGACTTGACCTGACTGATCAGGGAACAGCAGATTTTTTGACAGTAAATGATTCCGAGATTCCGAGATTTCCTATAAATCCGGACCTGTGTGAGGAAAGTGCTTTGCACCCCCAACGTGTTGTGCAAATGGGGTGCGGGTGCCTACTTTCAGCTGCTGCTGAGCATGACTGGAGAACACTTACAGTCTATTACTGACCGTTTTAATGGTACCTGCTGTAGAGCTCTGAGTGGCTTCACTGCATAGATGGAGGCGCAATCATTTCAGACGTCACGCAGAGAGAGGGGTGGTCGACAGACAGAGAGAGAGAGAAAGAGAAAATTGCTGCACAGGCTGGTGAAAAGGACTCGGATCTTGGCAGTCGACTAAGTGGGAACTACCCATAATCCAATCTGTTTCTCTTTTTCCCCTCCCAACATAACACTGCTCTTCATCTGCTCAGGTCAAGATAAGGTTTCATGGGTCTCATCTCGCCCAGACTGGACAGCTTGGTGTCCTGGCGCTCTCCAAAACAAGTTCTTGCCGTCCAGGTGCCATCGCCTCCACTGAGGCACCTTCTCCTTCATGTCGCTCTTCCCTGTAAACTGGCCTGGAAGCGCTGAATCACTTTGGCGAGAATTCCAGCCCATTACTGCAGCAAACAATGGGAGCGAACAGCGTGCGCCTTGGAACAAGAACGTCTGTTACCATGGCTACGGCTGCACACTGGCACGGACCCCCGCGCTCGGAGAGTGTGAACCACTCTGACCGAACAAAAATAAATACTTGCTGACTTCACTGGAACAGTCCTTCAGCTCTCTTTCTTCACTGCCCAGAATGAACTTACAGACAAAACAGATGATGATGTCTGACAGATGATACGTTATAATGCATGCAATTAGAAGAAGGCACGTCTCCTTCAACAGTGGTCCTCAATCCTGGTTCTAAAGTACCACTGCCCTGCTTGGTTTAGAGTTTTCCAGTTCAGCTCAACAAAGGACTCGTGAGTTTGTTTCTTTGATGGTTCAGGGATATGGTTAGGATAAGGGAAATTAGGGAAAACTCTAAAACATGGACAGTGGTAGTCCAGGAGTGGAACCACTGTCCTAGACCATTACAGACCAGACTTTAGAGAAGAAGACTTTACGAATTTTGGATCCTGGAATCATGTAGATCAATGCAAACACAAGGCACACTCACGAGAGTCAGGAAGTCCCACCTCACAACTAACAGCACTTAAATAAGCTGCTTTAACGTCTTGGTGCCAGAGCTGTTTCAGTGGCACGAGTGGCATAAGTGGCACTCGATATCAGGCAGGTGGTTTTAATGCTGGGGCTGATTATAGAGTAAAGAATTCATTTGAAACTACTATCACACCATAGGGACACATCCCTGGGCCACTTGTCCCAATTTGTGTCGTAACGAACTAAGTAAGTGCCAGGGAGCAGTGATTAAAGAGTGAGACGCTGGGGAAAGCAAATATCTGTAGGACTCTTGTGCTCTTGTGGGAATAGCTCGAGGCTTTGCACATATGGGCCCTTTCTCCCTCTGTTTGGATTCCTGAATATTAGTTAAACGAAGAGGCGAGAAGTTATGAGTTTGGAGTTGGAATGAATGAAAAAAAATAAAAAAAGAATGAATTTGAGGCCTCGTGGAGCCTGACAAAATCTAATCCCTGGAGGAAATCGACGAACACAGACTTAAGAAATATGCCGGAATTACTTTTCAAAGTGAGACAGGAAGGAAGAGGCAGGGATTAGTAATAATAACCATCAGCACTGCTTCTCTTTTCATTTACACGTACCGTGCATCTAATAAACCACCAGTCACGTCCAAAACACCACGTGAAATAACCTTTCCGTGAACGTCCTGGTTGGATTAACTGGATGCATTAAATTTGATGGTCACACAGGTCCATCAATAGGGTTGTCTACCAAAACTGGCACCGTTAACGGCACCAAGTGAACTACACCCCCTCAAGGACAACTGTACATGTGCGTTGAGTAACATTAAAGGATCCTGCACTAATATGACCCGGGTTATGCAGTGTTACACCGTTCTGGAGCCAGATCTGCTGCCGCTCCACCAAAGATCCATAGTGCAGAGTGGGAGTGACGGTGCCATTCTCGCTGTCACCGTCAGCGGAGCTGTTCTTTTCAGGTATAAGCTGATATTTTCGGCTGATATTTGCTATACAGGGCTGCGGATTTGTTTTGCGCTGTCAGAGCAACAACAATCGCTCGCCTCATCGCAGAGCTGCTTCGTTTGCTG
Organism: Acestrorhynchus altus; assembly: GCA_034509495.1. Classification (NCBI taxonomy): domain Eukaryota; kingdom Metazoa; phylum Chordata; class Actinopteri; order Characiformes; family Acestrorhynchidae; genus Acestrorhynchus; species Acestrorhynchus altus. Next base: position 27,524,508 of record CM067517.1, on the reverse strand, counting down.
AGCTTGTTTTTTTTTTGGTCAACATCAGCTCTGCTGCAGCTGTGGCAGTGTCTGGACAATTTCCGAATCCGAGTTTAAAAAACACATCCCTCGCTCTCTCCTGTAGAGGCGTCTGATTGCATGCATGCACACACACACACACACACACACACACACACACACAGCTGAGGCGCAGGGCACAACAATAGAAGAGCAGTTACCGGAGGAGGAAACACTGCAATGACACATCAGTGTGTGTGTGTGTGTGTGTGTGTGTGTGTGTGTATGTGTGGTGTTTATACAGTGGAAGATCTTTGGAGAATAAGATTCAATCTCCCTGTTCTGTCCCACATTCTGACATCTGCAGCACCTGGGCTCCTCGGCGGAGGAGAAATCCTCACTGCTATCGATTTTACTTCTCAGACAACGAGCGAGAAGAAGAGTGGTGCTGATTTAGGAGAGCTGAGGTAGGAGTGTAGTGAACACACTCTCCAAAATAAAGGTGCCTCATGCGCTTTTTTTGAATGATTACCCAGAAGGACCATTTTTGTAACAGATGTCTGAGAGGGAAGAACCGTTTTTATCAATATTCAATGAGTTATCAATATTTCTTAGGAATTTAATATTGATTATTTTGTACTAATTCATTTTTTAGTACCTACTGATTATTCAGTATCTACTAATAATTCAATACATATTAATTATTCAGTAACAACGGTCCAATATCCACCAATTATTTAACACCTGTTCATTACTCAGTATCTACTAATAATTCATTACATAATAATTACTCAGGATTTGCTAATTATTCAGTATTTATGAATTATTCCATACATACTAATTATTCAGTAACTCCCAACATTTTAATAAGTAACAAATTTCCATCATCAAATACATACTAATTATACTACGTAGTAATTATTCAGGAACTCTTAATAATTCAGTATCTACCAATTAATCTGTTCATCATTTAGTACCAAACAACCATTCAATGAGCACTAATTATTCAGTTAACAGCAGTAATTACTCAGTGAGTAACAATTACGCAATATCTCCTAATAATTCAGTAGCTACTAATTCAACACTAATTCAGCCTTCATTCAACAACTACTAATAACTACTCAGTAAGAACTAAATATTCAGTCAATAGTAGTAATTAATCAGTACTCAATTACTGAGTAACAAGTACTCAATATCATATAATTATTCAATGTGATTTATTCAGCACCTATTAATTATTTCATAATTAGTCATTATTTGGCTCCAACTAATTATTCAGTATCTTATTAGTCAATTTGTACAAATTATCATGAAAATATTTTGCTTCGGAATACGGCGGGACAATTTACCACGTTCGTGACAAAGAGTGAGTGGGTCGTTTCTGTGGGAATGTTTTGGGTTCCAGAGGGAGGACAATCAGCGGAGAACGGTCTGTAGAAACATTGCAATTAAAGACGCAGCGTGACCGATTTATTCCACCATCTCAAACAACATATGAGTGCAGTGTGAGTCAATCTAACACCACCGATCCCTGATCATTATTCCGTATCTATTCATTATCCAATAAGTAACAATTATTCGGTACCTACTAATTATTGGGAAAGTACGCGCCCCTTTAATAAGCACCGGAAGGGTAAACAGCTGTGAAGTCTGCTGTGTTGATGGTCAATATCCATACTGTTTAAACCAGCGTTCCCTCGTGGTGACCGATTTGTTTGTTACATTGGTGTTTTCCTTTCAGGTCCCCCCGCTCCCACCGGAGGCTCTCCTGAGGCCTAGCCTAGATTAAAGCACAAAGCACATTAATCAGTAATCAGCTTACCTTTTCAAATTTACCATGCATAATTAATTCGGAGGTAAACGAGTCTCGCATGCATATTGAACACGGGGAGGGGGGGGGGGGCATGCGTACTGTATGCGCATACTTATACACGCCTGCTTTGGTACAAATGAAACGACATGGTACGGTGAAGTAGATTACAGAGCTCACAGAGATGACAGAGTGTGTGTGTGTGTGTGTGTGTGTGTGTGTGTGTGTGTGTGTGTGTGTGTGTGTGTGGACACAAGGTAGCTATTCTGTGTAATGGGATATGTGTCCTTTGCCCCATTGGAGAATTGAAACAGCCTTTCTGATTGCTTTGGTTTTACACCCAGAATATCACCATCTGAAAGCACCGCATGACCCCCCCATTCACTGTGCACACACACTCACACACTCACCCAAAAGCTGTGATATCTGTGCGTGCTTTCGCTTTAGGATCACCCATCAGGTTATGAATAACATTGACCTGTTTTCTGTACTGGTTTGGTCAATAGACTTGTTTCGGCATCGGCGTATTAAAGGCGCTGTGACCCGTGAGCACGCTGCTAAGGCCGACTGCAAGCACTGATCAGCATGTTGGAAGCAGCGGGTCGACTGAAACTCAAATGAACATGACTGATCTCTGACCCCAGATGAAATCCATCAGCCTGTCTTTTACCAAGCATCCAGATCTTTCTCTGGCAATTCAATGTGGCTCAAACAAGAGACGCTGTGGCAAATGTTGTTAAATATCTCGTCTCTATGTACAGGGGTTGGACAATGAAACTGAAACACCGGTCATTTTAGTGAGGGAGGTTTCATGGTTAAATTGGAGCAGCCTGGTGGTCAATCTTCATTAATTCCACCAGTAAGAACAGAGTGTGAAGGTTCAATTAGCAGGTAAGAGCACAGTTCTGCTCAAAATATTGCAATGCACACAACATTATGGGGGACATACCAGAGTTCAAAAGAGGACAAATTGTTGTTGCACGTCTTGCTGGTGCATCTGTGACTAAGACAGCAAGTCTTTGTGATGTATCAAGAGCCACGGTATCCAGGGTAACGTCAGCACCACCAAGAAGGACCAACCACATCTAACAGGATTAACTGTGGACGCAAGAGGAAGCTGTCTGAAAGGGATGTTGGGGTGCTAACCCGGATTGTCTCCAAAAAATGTCCTTCCCAAGACAAACTGATGCTTTATTGGCCACAAAAGGAGGCCCTAGTACACCATACTAATCAATTATTGTGGTCTAAAACCAGGTGTTTCAGTTTCATTGACCAACCTCTGTACACACATGTCCAAAAATGTCTTTGAAACCGTCCATCAGCACTCCCCCAGAACTTCGCTCAACTCATGTGGTTTAGACAAGAGATGCTGGGCTAATGATGCTACAAGCACTGGTTTAAGTAACACAGTGAAGTTCTAGTTACGGTGCTGTGCATAAAAGAGGTTCCCTGCTGTCCCAGCATCTCCACTCTTCCATTTTTAAGTCGAACATTCCTCCTGCAAGGATGCAACAAAGCAGTTCCATTCTGGCACAAAATGGACACGTTGGTTATGAAAAGAGATGGAGTCACGGCAGGCTTTTGGCAGTGTTGTAGACACACGCTGTGTGCTGAGGAAGCTGGTTAGATAAACTAGTGGAATCACAGGGGACTGTTGCATCGCATTGGAAGCTGAGCAGTCCCACGTGTGACCATACCGATCAAGGACGAGCTACGACAAATCCTACTGTTTGCCAAAGCGTCGGAGAATGACCCAAGAACGTAATCTAAACAAGTGCCCATCAGATACCAAACACGTCTTGCCTAATTGACTGCATCTGGGGTCAGGGATCATCACGTTCATTTGAAGTTCCTTCAAACATGCCCATCAGTGCTTATGCATGCAGGCAGCGTTCAAATAAGGTGACTCTAAATGTCATCACAAAACATCCTGACACTCAGCCTGGTCTCCAGACCTCATACATGAATCCGCCCAGTAACCACGTCTGCAGCATTTTAGCCACATTCGGAACCACAACATTCCTGGTTTGGTCCTGTAAGTCACGTCTCTAGTGCGGTTTCCCAGCACCGTTGAGGGCATTTACGAGACATAAACAGACCTGCCGATGCGACAGTGTCTCAGACCCCGAAGGAGGGGAGTGTCAGGACATAAAAACAACAGATATTTGCTCCATTTTACAGTTTAGCTTATTTATTTCTGTTTTGGCAGAATCGTCCCTACATGCTGGGTCACTCTGGTAAACTCCCAGAGACTCATTTTCTATACACGACAGGGACAAAGTATTGGGACACCTGCTCCTTTATTTTGTCTTCTGAAATCAAGAATATGAAAAAGAGGTCATTCTCTCATTCATTAAAGGGGTCCGAGAACATCTGGACATGCTGTGTGAAGGGCAGTGATTCTGTTGGTCACGTTTTCAGAATATTAATTGTTAATATTAATTCATTCCTTTTCAGGAACTTCTACTTTTCCGTACATCTCCTAGATTAGTATTCAGTAGGTATCTCCTCTGTTTGCTTTAAAAAGGCCTCGGAATGACAGGCAGCCACCTGGATGCCAATTCGCATCACTTTTAATTGTGTTTCTCTGATATATAGAACAAAAAGGGCAATGTCTGCCACTTCAACCCTTAGAAGAGAGACGTAACTGTAGATATGTTGCTGCACTTATAATTAATAACCATCACAGTCAGGAGGAAAAAAAGATGTCTCCAAAAACTGCAGCTTTACAGGAGAAAATAAAGAAGATCTGGAGTCTTCATTACAGACACTTTATCGGCCCAATGTTACATTAATGAGGTTCTGCAACCAGTGTTCCTACCTTCTCTGAACACACACTCCGGTGCTCTGTTCCAACAGGACAATGCTCGTCCACACACTGCTGCCATCTCAAGATCTCGTCTTGAAGACACAGATACTACGCCGTGGTCGGTCTCATCTCCAGATCTATCCCTGATTGAAAATGTGTGGGATGCTATTGGATGCTCTATCAACGCTCCACCCCTACCACACCATCTGCAGAACGGAGTGAGAACATTCAAGCTGCATGGGATGGATCATCACAGGACACCATTAGGAACCTCTACAGCTCCATGCAGAGACGTCTGGCATGTTGCGTTAAACCCGACGCCGTACTGACAGACACCACTTCTGTATGAGTAGATCAATAAATATTGATCATGTCAGTCATCAAACATTAAACAAGGTATGAAACAGTCGCCACCAAACTACATATAGGAGTTGAGGTCTGGTAAAAATGCTGGTAATTTTTTATATCGCAGTATTTATCACAGTGTCCATTTTTGTTACAATATAATGCAGCTTTAAAATAAGTCCTTTACATTTACTAAAACAAAGTGATTTTACATTCGTATTAATTTGCAGCCCTTATTTATTGAAACCCAAATATCAGATCAATATGAATATTGGCCTGATGCTCAGAGACTCAATGAATCGAGACACCTCTAACAGAAGCTGTCATTTACAGAGGAAAAACAACGGCCACTGTGTTGCACTACAGTGAACACGCAGACCTACCTGTAAGCTCTCAGAACCAGCGCGTGTAGTAGGCGTTACAGGTTGACACAGTGACAGCGAGGAGCTCTAATGCTGAGGGGCTTTATTCATGCCGGCCCACACAGAGCCATCACACACAAGTACCTTGCACAGATATACAGCACATTAAATAAAACACCCAAGCACATGAATAAGGAATTCCGAAGGAATTCAGAGGTGAAATAGAATACCAGAACCCACATGCCGTATTCCATTCCGCTGCATTTTAATTGGCCCCAGTGCAACCCAGCCGATAGTGGAAGCGACCGCTTTAACAATGACAGCTTAAGGTCCGCGTCAATATGAAGACACTTACACCCAGTCCCCTCCGAGAGGAGGCTTGTTACTCATTAGGTTGCTGTCCTCTCGTAGCTCCAACAACCTGCCAGTCCTGCACGTGTAAATCCCAGAGAGCCCATTGATTTAGGCCGACTCACGGACATCGACAGCACAATACTCAGGGTGGGTCATTATCTATGGTACCCGGTGTTTATAGATTAGGTAGCGGGTGAATTACTGTTGCCTGTGTTGAAATAATCATGTAGAACTAACAGAAGTGGCCGCATGCTTACCACAAGGAAGCAGAAACATTATATGGGCAAAAGTATTGGGACACCTGCTCATTCATTGTTTCTAGAGGCATTTAAAAAAGAGCTGATCCTGTTTTGGCCTGTCTCTACTGTACAGGAAAGGCTTCTGCTACACTACGGAGCATTGCTGTGAAGATCCCCCACACTCATCTCAAAGGATGGTCCAGCATCATTCCACAGAACCCAGTTCCGCTGCTCCACAGCTCAACCCTCCACAGCCAACTGGTTTGTGAGTATCTGCTGCAGAAAGTCCTATTCTATTGGCAGTACTTCAATCCTGCCAGGACTAGTGATTTAGAGTTTTGTAACATTGCTGTTTGAAGGCCCACGCTGTGGCACAACCGGCAGTTGACCCGACAAAGTACCAGCGATTCCTAATTAAGGCTTCAGCATACGGCTCTGTGCTCATGTGGTCAACAACGCAACCGACGGAGCTCTCGTTCTCTCTCTCTGAAGTCCTGTGACTCAGTGTCAAAGCTGTGCTGTATTCCAATGGGCCTCCCTGATCCCGAGGAAACAGGGGGGCTCTTTGTTCCCGTGGAAACTCGACAAGCGTTGATGCATTCGCATGCTAATGAGCGCCAACAAAAGCGGACCGGCCGTGTCTGGCTCCGGAGCCTTCGCTGGGGACGACCATCGCCACGGTGACCAGGCCTGGAACAGAATGCTTGGCGTGGCCGGCGGTCCGGGGAGAATGCCAATGCATTCAGAGCAGATTTCTTTATGACCCTCACAGGGTTTACTCAGCTTCAGGCCCAGCCAGAAAGAAGCCACGGATCAAAACAGGGACTGGGAGGCTCAACGGGTCCAGCTGAGACAAGGAACCTTAAAGGGATAGTCTGCTGAAAAGTGCCAGAATGAGTGAATCAGAACAAACCTTGTTGGGGCCAGTTAGGAAAACATTAGGTAACTGGTCACATGTAGTACAGCCTTCATGTAGTACAGCAACAACAGTATTTCTGACCAGTCCTGATTTCCCATTACCTTAAAGAAAGTGTATGAATCAGGGTCCAGCTGCCAAATAGTCGGGGTCCATTGGGGACCGACTCTGATGTCGTGATGTTGTGCTCATTTCAAAATAGAATATGTCTTTGCAAGATGTTAAAGGGCTTGATGTTTCTACAACCAAGTTACACACCTGGGTCCTAAGTAGCAGCAATGAAGTGTGAAAATGGCAGAAGTGAAAAAGACAAACACAGACCCACACAGGTCCTCAGGCAACGTCAAATAAGTTCAGTCAAATGCTGTCATGAAATTCAAGACATGGACTAAAGGGGAATTGCTAATGACTTGAACTGACCACACTGTCAAAAAACCACTTCACTGTGCTCAGTTCCAAGCATCAACTCAAGGGGTATAAACCCCCCAGCCACAGAGTTGTGGACCAACTCGAGGGGTATAAACCTCCAAGCCAGAGTTGTAGAGCAAATCGAGGGGTATAAACCCTCAAGCAACAGTGTTGTGGAGCAACTCGAAAGGTATCAAGCCCCTGACCAGAGTTGTGGAGCAACTCGAGGGGTTTAAACCCTCAAGCAACAGTGTTGTGGAACAACTCAAAAGGTATAAACCCCTTGACCAGAGTTGTGGAGCAACTTGAGGGGTTTAAACCCTCAAGCAACAGAGTTGTGGAACAACTCGAAAGGTATAAAGCCCCTGACCAGAGTTGTGGAGCAACTCGAGGGGTTTAAACCCTCAAGCAACAGTGCTGTGGAACAACTCGAAAGGTATAAACCCCCTCAGCAGAGTTGTGGAGCAGCCACTTCTCCTTCAGCTGTGGAGCAGTGAAACTGCATTAGCTGGAAGGATGATGATGGGATGATGGGAGCTGAGCATCAGTCTAATCATCCAACATCAATGTACATCAGCATCAAAAGTCCAACAATGTCCTTGTGGGAAGTTCACAGATGTACCTGATGGTCACAGTATCTACACTGCACATGAGCCCAAGGTCACTGTGCCCAATAGATAAATGTAAAACACCATGACATTGCACTGAAGTGGAACAGGGGAACTGCATCCCCTGGAGTGATGATGGACCCCCATCCAATACCTTACATGGGATGAGCTGCAGTAGCAGAACTAATCATCCAGTCATCCAACAAATGGTGTTGTGATGCCGGACACAAATACATCATCCTCACAGAAAAGAACCAGAATCTAGAGAAAAGCCTTTCCAGAAGAGTAGAGGCAGTTTGTGTTGCGGTACCACCTTCTTATTACCCTTGATTTTTAAACAACACTGAATAAACAGGTGTCCACAAACTTTTGCCAAACTGGAAGAGCCTGCAATCACTTTAAAACACAGCTTGTAGTGTTTATAAAGCAATAAATACAGCCTAATGCACAAACCAGCAGCCACAGCAGTCACGGGACGTCCCATCATGTGAGAATTTGCACCAAAACTGGCTTTCGCACGGCCGCTCTTTGGGTGGGCAGCCATTCGACTCGGCGAGACTACAGCGATGCTCCACCTCCTGACACCACAGCAGCCTTTAGAGCTTGAAAAATCAACCAGTCTACCGGCTCGCCCCCCACTCTCTCTTTCTGCTTGTATAGATTCCACTATAGCCTATCAAACAGTCTCATCGGCTCGCGGTTGTATAATTAATTCTCCCTCTGTTATTTAAAGCCAGATTAATTATAATTGCGCTCATTTCGCCGAGCGCGGCCGTGTAATCACTTGAAGAGGAGTCGAGCTTTCATCACACTTTCTGGGTGGGTTTTTTTTTTCTCCCCTCCCTTGAATCACTAATAGCATCTTCCACCCGTCAGATCCGTCCCCACGTGCCTCCGAGTCACGACTGGGGAAAAAAAACGAGCGGCACTAATTCCGCTAATTTTACAAATTGTGTTATGTTATCTGGTCGTGTCTCTTTTAATCGTTCCGCCATTGTGGAGCAACTCCTACACACTGGTTTAAAGTACCGTTATTGTTATTACACACTTCATTTCACTGTACAGTAGAACGAAAGCTCAGCTTAGAAACTAAGGGTCGGAGCTTAGGGTCACCCCTGAACCACGGAGGGTAAAAGGACTTTCTGTCGCTCAACAGTGGCAGCCTACGGGACTGGGGTTTCGAACCCACAACCCGGTGATCATCAGCACACAGCCCAGAGCCTGGACCACTCAGCCTTTCCATTCAGTCATATTGAATCTGGTGCACCGGTGCATGTCTAATTCTGCATTCACACTAGTTAGAGCGACTCTTATGTCGCCTTAAGTTCGTGTTGTGGGTAGACTTGGAAAAATATCAGATTTTCACGTTACAATTTTTTTTAAACATCAAAAAAAAAAAGAAAAATGAACATTTGGCTAAATACCGAATACTGAACACATTTATTTCACAGGTTTTCATTTTTGCAGTTATTTGTGTGTCTCGTTTTCCACAAGCTGGTTTGCGACTGGATCATGTGACCAAAAATGCCATTTTTCAGTAAAAATAATTTAGTTTATTCAGCCAAAAGTGCTTTTATGCCATTTTTGAGAAAAAAAATCAAATTACATAATAAATAAATAAAATAGAAATATCAGCTATTAAATATTGGCCATAACTAATTACAGAATAGGAATTTCTTAATTCCTCTTTGTACGATCATGATGATTATTATTAGCTCCAAAAACCCTTAAGAAACAAAACATGGACCTAAACTGTTGTGAAGTTCAAAGACGAACCTATAAGTTAGAACGATGCTGATCTTCAGTCCCAACAGTGCTAATCTTAAGAGAGCAGACAACGCAACAACCAGGGGAAACAAGTGAGACGTGGCTTTACAAGCAGAAGTAGAGTCTTGGCCTCTGCTGTGTGTTATGGAGCGTGTTACGATACAGTGGAGTTGTACGCTGATGGGATGGAGCTCAGGGCGTCTGTATTTAGCAAAGCACAAAGAGTCAAAGTGAAACGGCTTTCCTGAGCATTGCTGTGAGGATTTGATGAGGCACGTACTGATCCGACCTTTGCGTATCGGTGGACACCTGATACCAATCCAATACCATCGTTGCGACTTAAAGCTCAAGCTTTATGAGACCATGTATCACCTACGATACATCCACCTATGATCTGTGCAGATGAGTTAAAGTGAATAGACCAGTCCAGACCATGGACCAGCCTAATTATCCAAGCCCCAATCCATCAAACTGGTGTTAATATCGACATTGCGATATTTCGTTGTGCGATACACATCAAGGAATTAAAAGATACAGGAATTTTCACCAGAAGTCAATGATCCAACATGTCCTGTGTGCGTCGACAACCGGAATAAAACAAATGATATGAGCAGATATAATCTGCCTCGAGTTGATCTGTCATGGAAAACGAGGACAGTCCAAAAATTTGTCATTTGTAGCATCACATGTACAGTTTCATTTGCCTTACGTGGCTTTGCACGATGACTCTTGCCTATGTGCAATGGCGAGGCTGAAACGATACACTAATATGCATCCCTGGACTTGATTGCATCCAGCCACGTGAGAGCATCACTGAGGACAGGTTCTGATGCAGGATGATTGACGGTCTCCAGCACACACACAGTACTAAACCTTTTCTGCCAGGCTTGATTAGTGTAATGAACATGCGAATGGAAAAGAACTAATTGAATGTGTTGGTGTAATTCGGTTACAATGACTCAAGGGCTCAAATACACTCAGATGCGTCCGTTAGGCTACGCTCTGATTGGTGGGCTCAGGAAAAACCTCCGATTAGCGTTCTCTCTGTGAATGGAGACAACAAAGAGGAGTGAAGCGAAGGAGAAGAGCTCTCTGTAGCCGACTCGTAACTACATAAAGGGACTCGGAGACAAGAATGAAAGAAATAAAAACACTAAACTGTTCTTCTCCCTGGACCGGGTGGGAGTGTAGGAGGAAATAAAAACCTACTTTAAACCCAGACCCCTGGAGAACACGGAGAGGAAGGCTGCAACAACAAAGCGCAAAAAGAAAAACAACGTGGCGGGTCCCATGATGCCTCTTCGGCACCCAAACGGGCCTTATCCTCCAACCTCCTCAAACAACCGCATCCTGATGGATGTTTATTGGCTTCACTATAAGGGAATCGTACACCTTGGAGGTGGGCTTTAATGGGCTCATAATGGGCCAGCTGCCTGAGCGGGATATGGAGATGAAGAGCGGTCATTACGTGAGGTGAGACGGGCTTCTGAGACGACAGCTTGGCTTCATTAGCCAGACGAGAGCAGGGATGTGGTGAATGGCAGCAGAGCTGAGATCAGGAGGTGGATTGATGCCAGTCAAGTTGGCATCCAGTCAAAAATAAATAAAGTGTTGGCTTAGGAATGTGTAGGAATGTGGACGTACAACCCTGTTACACTAACTTGAGTCATGTACTGTAGCTTAACATTGATCGACCATTTTTGCTGACCACAACATTCCCCTTTTGTTTATCTGTGTGTATTTGAGCCTGGTCTGGTCTGATCTCGGTCTGAGGTGAGCTTGAGTCCGTTACCAGACAGCGGCATCTATTATGTAGGAAACCAATTGGAAGAGTGAGTCCAAATAAACTGGTTTCAAAAGCTGCATTCCAGCTCTGGCGTGGGAACATTTTCCAACCGATCAAGGACAGCCCGTGACGGCACATCTGAATGTGCTGATATTAGCTGTTAGCAGGCTGTTACAAAAACGGAAAGACACAACACCTTTCTTATCACACCAATTACCTTCCATTACCATCATAATCTGATTTAGGTTCTAAACGTTCCACTTCTGCTATACTTCTGCTGGGAGAACTTTCTCATCTGGTGCCGTTAGCCTATAGAAATAGCCTACCTACAGTCTTCTTTAGGCAGCTTTGCCTGTAAATGCACACTTCTACAAGGTAGCACAATGTCCGAAACACCAGAAAATATCGTTCTGGACCATGAACAGATTGTTCATGAACTAAAAAAACAAAGTTTGCTCTTGAAAATCTGGAAAATTGGAACATGGAACTGGTACCAGTTTCACAGAATGACGCACCCAGCAGATAATTATCACCCACCAGTGTCTACAGAATTACATGAGTGTGTGTGCGCATGTCTCAAGGTAGTTGTAGGAGGAGAGACCTATAAGGAGATAGAAAATGAGTAAGAGAGTCATGAGAGGTGTGTGTGTGTGTGTGTGTGTGTGTGTGTGTGTGTGTATCATCTTCATATACGTACAAGTTACACACTCATCCGTGCATGGGGTAACGCAACGTAATCAAGGACGGCCTTATCGTTACATTTACTATCTGAAAAGGTCGTCCTGTTGTGCGTGCTTGTATACACACACACACACACACACACACACACTCACACACACACACACACACACACAGTATAGTGTATTATATACACAAATATCTACAGTAATGTTTTTCTTCTTCTGCTCCTGGCTTTGTCCAGTTTTTTCCTGACTATGTATAAAATAGGCAGGCACACACACACACACACACACACACACACACACACACACACACACACACACACACACACACACAGTCAGATCCATCAATTCATAAAGCCTAAAGCGATCTATAATCTATAAAGCGGAGGGCTGAGGGGGGCTGTGGACTTCTGCCCACTCAAACCTAATCTGCAGAAAAGCTCGTCTTACTGGAAGATTTGGGACGAGAACAACAGCAGCACTTTACTGTCCCACACACACCGTCTCCTTCCCCCCAGTCCACAGCCCAGACACGCCTGCACACTGCGCTGATCTGCTCACACACACACACACACACACACACACACACACACACACACACACACACACACACACACCGCAGAGGGAAGGGACATTCAAAAACACACACTAAAGCCACTCAAATAGCCGGAATCTACTTAAAAGCCTTTCCGTGCGCGTGGGATAACAGATAACAGATCACACAGTAATGGGACGCAACCGACACAGGGATGAGTGACACAACTAATATCTGCCCCCGATGGATCACTGAGTGTGTGTGTGTGTGTGTGTGTGTGTGTGTGTGTGTGTGTGTGTGTGTGTGTGTGTGAGTTTGTGTGTGTGTGTGTGATGTTAAGAGAGAGGAGATAGATAGATAGATAGATAGATAGATAGATAGATAGATAGATAGATAGATAGATAGATAGATAGATATAGTGAGTGAGAGATGCTGAGAGAGAAAGAAAGTAGTGCACACACACACACACACACACACACACACACACACACACACACACACACACACACACACACACAGAGGACACTTATGCCAGTCTGTCTACACACTATGTTTGGGTTCTGGAGGTACGGGCTGAAGCATGTTGTTACCACAGAGAACCATTTAACATCAATCGCTGCCAAATTTCGGTTGAAGCATAACACAGTCAGAGCAGCGGTGAGATGATAGTGGTCTCAGGTGTGGGTTCGATTTACAGAGTTCGACTGACTTCTGGAAGAACTCGGAGGTGAATTTCCCGTAGACTGTATGAGCGACGCTTCCACGAACCTGCAGATTCAGATCCTTCCCTCGTTCTGTGGCCTTTCGTCCCTAACGCAGTCACTCCTTTCAGCCAATCCTTAACGTCAGCTTCATCCAGACGTTCTGTGCATCGCACCACCTCTTCTCAACCTATGAATCCCATTACACACCCCGCAGCTATTTATAGCTATTAATTACTGCCAACTTTAACGTGTGAGGTTTTCCCAGATCAGCTCATATACGGTCAGTACATGACGTTCTCTTACTGCAAAGTAAGAAAATAAACTGAAAAGAGAAAAAAATACCCATGATGCCCTCAGTCTGCTCCATACCAATGATGCCCTCAGTCTGCTCCATACCCATGATGCCCTTAGTCTGCTCCATACCCATGATGCCCTTAGTCTGCTCCATACCCATGATGCCCTCAGTCTGCTCCATACCCATGATGCCCTTAGTCTGCTCCATACCCATGATGCCCTTAGTCTGCTCCATACCCATGATGCCCT